>DWKL01002821.1:0-12214 GCA_018249415.1 Phareas burnsi | reverse complement strand
AACTTCATGAATAAACCTTTGTCTTCAGATCAAACACAACATCGCGAGCACTGGACAGCAAGTCAGGGAACCTTCTGCACCTCCAGGGTTCAACTGTAGATTTGGCATCTACCACCTGGTAGAGGGGTTGTCACACACATGCCACAGTTGAACTCTGTACGCTGATATGCACCATGTTGGCAAACCGTTAGTCCGGTTAAAAATGTACTAAATTATTTGATATTAGGTACTATTATTGGCGACTAATAACTGGCAAGTTTCTGGGAACATCACTATTCCACTAATAAAACTGATAAATTTTTACCTTACGAGTACTCTCCATATATCTTATGAGCAATGTCTTATACGAAGCTGTAAGAACAGCTTAAATGATAAAACCAATATATAGACCATTTGTGACACTTAAAACAGTTTAGTGGTTGTTTAATAATAATAAATAATATACTACACATAAATCTATTTATACCACCAGCAATAAGCCCGGCTTTATTAGCAGGCATGTGTTGTTATAAATATGAGGGAACTAATTGGTTTAATTATGACTGGCCACATTTATTTGCAATAGTAAAATCGTGTATATAAAAATCTATATATACACTCTGAGAGATTTAATAATTTTAAGGCGATGTCACATAAAGTACTTCTGAAACTATAAAATTGATATGACATACCTATACATAAGAAATATAATTAAAAATAAAGAAAATATGTTAATGTATAGTACATACCTGACGGTAGTAGCGTGTTGCAATATTGAATAAGATTAACTACAATATATAGTCATCAACAGGTAAACTGCAATTTTTTTAGGTAATTTTATTTTTAAATGTCTTTGAATACACTTAATTCGTAATGAAATGCCACAAATATTTGTGCCATTACCGACACGGGTAGTTTTTCAAAGTATATAATAGTAAAATAATATTTTCAGGTACCTTGTTCTAATATCTTCGTTAATATGAAATATTTAAAGTTACGCTTTTGAAACTATAGAAATAACGTTCACAACTAAAGTAACAGCGAGGATGCAGTCGAGCTGATGGTAAGTGGTCACTGCCGTAGGTACGTGGCGTGGTACTGCTGAGCACTAAGTTGGGACGCCTTGCGCAATTGTCTCTGCCTTATGAAACCTTTCAGAGCAGAATACAACACATTATACGGTACAATGAAGCCTTTAAATACGAATTTTAAAACAGATTTTCACGTACAAAGCGTGTCAATGGCGAATTTAAATGAAATAATAAGGAACATTTTATGTAGCAGTAAATAGCAATCATTTATTAATAGACTGACAATAATGGTTATGGTTGAATGCAGCATTAATTTATTGGAAATATCAAATTCATATTCTCAGCTGATTTAATGTGAATGACTCGTAACAAGAATTTGCCATTATAAATGACTAGACAAACGCTGCGAAATTAAAAATATTTGACTTCTCTTAAATATGTTTTTGAAACAAAAATATTGTCTATGGCCAAGAATATTGTGACCTTCTAACAGTGGGAAGATTATAAGGATTTGTCTAATAGCCGAGTCTATCTTCTGATAACATTCGTAGGATTCATGACAATTTTATGTACTAATACTAATGCTTCAGTAGCCTTATTGTTAAAATGTTAATAAAGCTTACTTACAAACTTTAAAGTGAAACAGGAATGCGTAAATGAAAAGCGATCGAAAAACAGGCTACAAGCTTTAGCGAGTACACGTAAATCTTCACAAAATTATCATAACGCTTGAATTTATAACTTAACATACAAAGGAATTGCATGGAAGCAATAAAACTAGTGAATTCAGTTCTCGTTTCACCCACGCGGCAGACTTCAGGCGCCCCACGCACACACGTAACGGCCGTGCCGCTCCATACACAGCAATAATCGAACTTAGGGCTCAAACAGACTACCTTCACTTTAAAATCGCCCGATTCAGGAACCTTTCAAGTATTCCATTTGCTGATCGCACACACGTTTTATTGTAATTAAGCTGTGATCAATTATTTTAACACAAAAAAGTGTTACTTGCACTTTTTGAGTATACAATGCAGACTCTTGTACTAAAGCAAAAAAAATAATAAAACACAAAACACATTCGTATTGAATTAACGTAAAAAGGACTATACTATACCCGGAGCAACAATAAAAAGTATCATCATCAACCTATTATGTCCCACGCTGGCCAAGTGTGGATTGGTAGACTTCACACACCTTTACACTTTACAAAGAACTTTCAGATGTGTAGGTTTCCTCACGATGATTTCCTCCACCGTTAAAGCAAGTGACAATTAATTTCTAATACGCACAAAATGAGAGGTGCATGCGGGCTTCGAACTCCGGACCTCCGTGTGACAGACCGGAATCTTAACCACTAGGCTATCACCGCTTAAGACTTATAACTGCTTAAAAAAATACAAATACATCATATTTAACGGCTAACTTCAACCTGTCATTTTAGTGTGACGACGTGCGCGCGCATTTAAAACTATCACTCGCATCTTATTTTTCTAACGTCTAAAGAATTTCAATAATTTAGGAACAAGATCGATAGTCACGTCATTCTTTAAGCACATTTTAGTATTATTTTTTAACAATAATACAGAGAGTAGCTTAATCTGCCCGAGCCCTAATCGAACTTAGCACAATTAGTGCTTGCACGAATGGAACTGTCGCATAAACCAGATCCAATGAATCTTTAATGCGCGTTACTATCAAAGATGCTATCTACGTGTGTTAACTATGGCACTTTAAAGAAACATAATGACGCGAGAACATCAAAATCCACTTAGTGCATTAGTAAAGACCTTATTAGACCAGAATGATATAACCCAATTAAAGATAGAGGATGTAACTAATTTTGTTGCACAAAAAACTTTGTTCTCGATTGTAATTATTTTTAATTAGCTGTAACAAAGCATACGGTCTCATATTAAATTGAATCATTACGCCCGTCTGAAGTGGAAAGTAGAACGGACGGTAGTGTACTTTCTCTCTACCGGCGACTGCGCATACGCCATTCGGATTACGAACTAACTGTCCATATAAGTAAGCAAAACAAAAATAGAATTTAACATAAGCCAAGTGAGAAAAAAATCCCGGAGTATGTTATTGGTGATCAATTTCTTCTATATATAAAACTTGCCACCTCCAAAACTTTTAGACATAAACATTTGATTGTATCGAACTGAAAATCGGTTACAATAAGCAACTTACTTCGCGAGACGTGAAAGGCAGTTGAAAGGATGTGTCGAGTGTTTCGAGACCAGACATCATACTTTCTATGGTCAAAGGTCAAACTGCTTTTGTAATATGAATCACTTAAAGAGCATTTCGCGATGTATGAAATGTTAATAGAATGATATTTTATCATCTACACCAACGCTTTTAGATTTTAACAAAGAGAAAACCATTTTTGAACGGTATCGGTCCTTTGTCATCAAATAAGATCTTCAAAGTATATTCGCAAGTTCATAATCAGTTCTTGGAGTATGCACACAAAGGGCGCGCGGAGGAGGCGGCACGGGCACTCGAATCGCGTGCGCTCATAAACCAGTTTGCGAAAGAGCTCTCGTACAAAGTCGGTCGCCAAGCCGTCGCCGTACATCGCCCGAGGGCCTATTGGCTATGTCATTATGGGTTGTAGCTAAACATTGATATATTTTCATAAACCTTAGCGAAAATTTTATCACTACTCAGAAAAATGCGACACACAATCTCTCTGTAACATGATCTCTCTGTAACATTGACTGAGACAATTAAATAGTGTTTGCGTAGTTGTCTCCTTTTTGAAGGGAGTGAGGCAGACTTTAATAGACGTATCAATTTAGTACGCAAGAGTAGCAACGCTTTTGTTTACAGAAACTTTAGTTAAGATTCCTGTTCTATTTGGAGTTTGTTTCGTAGTAATCATGTTCATAGGCAGTATTTATGTCGCGTTTTTGCTATGCTTTTGCTCTAAGCAAATGTTTATCTATTCTGCCGACGTTCACTCAAAACAGATTTTTTTTGCATTGAAGTAGCAAACGATTATGCTATCCGCCGGATGGTAAATGGGTACTGCCAACCATGAATACCCATTGTCAACCCCAAATAAGGTTGAAGTCCTATCTGCGGTCGGTTACAGATGTGTTGCTACCCTTGAGGATATCTCCCTCACCACACAGGCAGGTTACAAGGCAGGAATAAAATTGGGTATGGTGCATTTGGAGTCGAATTACGAAGGGCTCGAATCATACTTTTCAAATTCAAAGTATTTTTTTTCTCTAAGCAAAACTAAGATACAGTCATTAACCAATCAAGTACAATAAATATTTTGAAGGTACATATTCGTTTGTGGAGGATGGTACTTGAACTAAATGTAATTTATGCTTGAATTACGGGACACCAAGCTCTAATCCCATTATCTTCTCAGGTCCTACCGAACGTCCTTAGGAGAAACAAACTGTTTTCACCACAATGTGACAATGAAAATTAGTTATAAACTAAAATCTCTCACCGAACCTTACGTTGCAGACGAGTGTTGTCTCGAACCGTTCGAAACGTTGTCTGTGTTCGAAATACCCAAAACACATTATTTTACTGCAGGTGTTTTCCTCCGCGCTTGTAAAATTAAAATCACGTAAAGGCAATCAACATTACATTTCGTGAGATGATAATATCAAAAAATCTGTAAGTTCCATGCTATTGACCTGACGCGTCTTGTCTTTAGTTTATTTTATGTACTTAAGAAGGTTACCATTAAGGGATTTGACATGTCCGTGAGCTTAATGACATTTGCATTTGATAAATACACACACGAGTTAAATATTATGTTATGTTGTTTGAATCCGAAAAGAAAATTTTATATATACATATTGAACTCTTGGTAACCTTCAATAGCAAGGTTGGCTTGGGATTTTGCTACGTATAAATCGTTGTATGACAATTCTTATTAACGCTTGCGTTTTAACGCGTTCTACACCCCAAGGATAGCCTGTGGGTGTCATGGATACATACAAAGATGATTGCACAAAACCAGACCAAGATCAGAATTTGCCGGGAATCGAACCCTGGACCCTCTGAATGTCAGATTGGCAAGGTAACTGCGTTCAAATGTAGCTTAAAAATGCTTATATACGTTCTAAATAAATAATCATAAACACAACCGGTGTAGATTTTATGTATATATGTACTTATATAAAATGTAGATAATCAAAAAGATGAATGAATTCGAAGGACGACAGGACAACGAGTATAACAAATAGTCCAAGTGACTTTTGGGTCTAGACGTCCATTAAGGAAAAACTGGGAGCATTAAAATTAATAGCGGAAATAATTTTTCATATTAATGCTATACGGGGAACAGTAAATTTTTGAGGTAAGTGCCTAAATAATAAGTAATGGAGGCCGTCAGTCGGGTCAGTATTAATGTACGAAATGATATTAACATTATTCGCTTGCGGAGTCGGATTCGGGCGGACTCGGGGCATTGTCTCGCGGCAGAACCAGTTTCGTGCAAGTGATGTGGCTCGCAACTGCCTTATTGCTCTATTTGTTATGTTATTGTGCTCATAATTTATAGGATATAAAGCCGTCCGCATCGTGTTTTGTACTAATGGTTAACAGATGTACAATTTACTTATTTCAAAGAGGAAAGAAGGAAAATACATTTATTTGCATATTTACATACGACATAGCTACAGAACATAGAAACTAAAAAAAAAGAAAAAAAAAATTTAATTTGTATGCGATTTATAAAAAAAATGTGTTGTAATAAAACGCGAAAACGGTCTTCACTTAACATTTACCACGATCGAAAGATCGCGACGCATCAATATCTTAATCGTCTTTCACAAGATTCAATTCTTATGCCATTTATTTTTTTGACTAAAATCTGTTCACAAAATTAAAGTTCATATATGAATTATATTTGAAACGAATGATCATCACATGCAGTTGCTAAGTAACAACACTGTGTAATTATAGCGGCATTTCCTCGTCTACGTAATTAATGCAATTAATCCACGAGTTCTGTTTGTATAGTCAGATTTAGATTTAGTCCGCTCTAGACTGATAGTCAAGTAAATTTCACGGAAGTCGAACACGGTTAAATACAATTCTTGATCGAGCAAGTCTCTAAAAATAAAGCGAGTTTGTTTGGCACTTGCAGTCAAACCGGATTTGCGCGAACCGTACCTACCTAGGTACTTTCGAAGGCGTCATTGGCAGATAGAATGTTATAATATCACTGAATTACCTTGCGTGGGCCAAGGCAGTTCACAAAGTGAATGTACCTAAAATATCTTGATTGTTATCTGCACTTATCGAGTGTGTCATTGTGTGGAAGGTTAGAAGGATAACATATTAATATTTTATTTCGCAAATGTTAAATAATAACATTTTGGTAATGTTATAACTTATTCGTGTTGGTGAACGTGAAATTACGAGTTTCCTTGGCATATGGATACTTAGAACTAAATTACGTAGGTAGGTATGTAGACACCGGTTAAGCAAACAACTGGCTACTTAACGTAAGATTACTTTACGCAACCCATTACTTAAGTTCTGTCATTCTTAAATAATCCAATATGACTTGTATCGAGTGATTTATTGAAGCGTGTCTCCTCAAAGCGAAGCCATAATTAAAAACTATGTCGTCTAAAATAAACACTGAACCGTTTTACTTGATTACAATTATGCTCACTAAAATATGGCCACTAATAGCCATCTAATACTAGTTTAGTTTGACCGTATCACGTAACCCCAGACAAACTATATAATAGTTCTGAAACCAGACGACCAGACAGTTCGATCAGACAATCTATTTATAATATTCTAGAATAATACTTGAAAATGACTAATTTATTATCTTTTGTTCAGATTGTCAAGTTTTCGCAAATGTCATTGGTTGCTTCTATGACATAAATGTCAAATTTAGAATTAAGCGTTTTCTGCTTTATTATTGTGTAATCATTTATTTATGACTGGAACTTCGATGTAAAGTTCATCCTTCCTAATGTACAGAGTCGCAAACGATGTATTTCGTTGAGTAGTCTTAAAACAGGTTCCAAGACTTAATGTGATTTCATGTTTGCCTTCTTCATCGATTGAAGATTTTTTTTAATTATAGGCTTTGTCTTGCTAATGTCTAAGATTTAACTTCTACTGTAGCTTCCGTATAATGAGATTTTCCAAAGTTTTTTTAGTAATTAGAATTACAAAAATACGATATGAGTTACTAAAGCAGTTACCGTTTTCATAGTACAGACGTACTTACAACTTTTCATTAAAAATATATGCATTTTTTTGTAATATATTCAATGTATAAAATCTTATTCAGTCCTATTTATTCTTCACGAAGTTAATATAACCAAACGAGTATATTTCACTCAAATCTACAGCATCTTTAGGATTAATATAGAAATACTAAACGTATAACCACTGTAATGTATATATATCCATGTGGTGCTCTGGCGTTCAAACGAAGAACGAACTTTGCATGGAAAATCTTATCAATTTAATATCATTAACGAGTACAATCAAGATTAAGTCTGATCGAATTATCTTTATACCTTAATCAGATCTAAGTCTGCATTGGACTTGTAATTTAACAACTCTTATGATAAAATCATTGATATACAAAATAAAGCGATGCATATCAATTGATAAAACAGTATTATTTGTATGAACAATTAAATCAAATAAACGGTGACTTTCAAACCGTTGCTCTTAATATCCTGTAGTTAAAAACATACCAAATAGGTTCGTTATTTTTAAAAATGAATTATGGCTACCGCGTTGGCGTGTTTCCCTTGCAAGGCTTATCCCAGTCAATCGTTACAGATAGGAAATTGAAGATTTTGTATTGCGATATCGCGAAAAAATTAACCCTTCGACGGATATGACTCATTAAGCGACTACCAGGAAACGATTTTAAATTTTCACGATGGCGTTTTATGTTACCCACGCTGTCGGTTTCGCTACTTCATGCATATTTATCAAAATAACAGTGCCGATTGAAAGGCTGCATATAAACACGCACTGAATTGCAAAATGGGGATGAAGTTTGTGGAATTAAGAGTCCAATGTAATAGTTTTGAGGGTGTACTTTTGCGCGAGACTCCGGTTGCATTTCGGTGTGCGGCGGTGGGACGGTCGTTGTCCGCCAGTCATTAGCGAACGCACCCCCCTTCGGAGGGTTAAGCGGGTTCCGCGAACCGCGCGCCGATCGCGGTGACTCAGTGCTGGCTGCGGGAAAACACCGTCCACTCGTTACTTAACCGACCGCTTTCGAAGTGCCGTGATTACAGCGCTTACAAAAACGATAAGCACAGACTGCCGAACCCTATAAACGCATTCATGTGCAAACTAAATTTAGGTACATCTACAAGCTGAACTAGTACATAGATAGAAAATAGCGATCCCTTTTGACTTCACACTAGAATATGGAGACTTGGTACTTGACTTTTTTATAACATAGAAATAGCAAACGAGTATGCAGTCCATCTGATGGTAGGTAATCACGGCCGCCCATAGACAGGTGTAATCAACTCTAAATCTGTAGTCAATTGGATTAAAGTCTGGTAGGAGATCGGCCAAAGACGCGTACCTATCCCTGAGGATTATGTAGCAATACTTCGTGTCTCTTCTTTATCACGCTCTTCAAGAAAGAAATCACCAGCACAGAATTGCTAAGTTGCTACTCGTGTCATAAAGCAGACATAGGCATTGTTATGGTACCCTTGGAAAGATTTGTTGTCACATATCAACTTTACAATTAAAACAATGTATTGTAATAAATCAAACATGGATAACTTTTCCCATTAAAAAAAAGTGGTAATTCTGTACAAAATGCAGTCGGGGCAGCCCTGTATTATGGCTTGGGTGCGTCAAGCCATAACGATTTCGGCTTGTTTTTAAAATCATCGACACCGGCCACGCAGTTATCAAATACACATATAATTAAAGATGGATGTCTATAAAATATAAAAAAAATCCGAGGTCGTTTCTACAATACGGAGAAAAAATATAATATATTTTTTTTACATTACAGGATTGCAATTATGGTAAACCATTAAGTAGCTGCCAGATAATAATTATATTTGTGACCCACAGCAGCAACCCTTGTCTTTATAAACGTCCCGACCCTCTGTTCCTTAAGCGATTGACGTGACATCTACAAGAAATTTCATTACCCTAGTACTGAAGTGGCGTTATTCCCGAGAATGGGTGCTATTAGTACACGATGTACCATTATACATAACCTTATTACGTATTAAGTGTAGTAGCGAGAAGAATATAATAAGTAAATTTCCAGTGACCCAGAACTCAACGGACTCGTGTTTCTAGCGAGACCCCGAGAGAATAGCTACGGTATGCCCCACATCACGGCAGGTCGGCAGATGGCACGTGTTGTCCGCGAATTTTCATAATTGGCAAAAAAATAAGTCGTCACCATTCCATACAACATTTTTTTCATTGTGTCGGTGCTCCCAAGGGTCTGAATAAAACAGAGGTTCGGGACGTACCAAGTTGTTGCTAATTTCGCCGCGCAACGTATCGCCGTACGTGCGATGACTGAGTTGTATGTGTAAGCCCCCGGGCGTTTTGTGACATTTCTGATAAATTATTTTCGTCCGATGTGTAGACGGCTTTCCCGTGATAAAATTCAGTTCGGCCAGCTAGATGCCATCCAGATTGCCTACGCTGATTCGAATGAATTGATGTTGATAGCGAACATGTGTACAACAAATGTCGCAGACGGGATGACTGCAAATCATTCAAGCGTTGTATTTGATTGCTCGCCTCAAGTAAAATCAAATTACTTAAGTAAAACTGCGGTAAATAACAACTAGATGTAATTTTACTTCTGAATATCTGAACTATCAACAAAAAAAAAGGAGTGATAGTCCAGTGACAAGATTCCGGCCTCTTGTTTTGGGAGGTCGGAGTAAAAGCTGATAATGAATTTTTTTAACAGTGAAAGAAAAAATGTGAGGAAACCTACACGCCTGAGAGTTCTCCGTAAAGTTCTCATAGGCGTGTGATGTCCACCGATCCGCACTTGGCCAGCGTGGTGGACTATGATTTGTCCTTCTCATTTTGAAAGGAGTAATGGTTTAATTACGATCCGATCTAAATTGTGAACTAACGTAAATTATTAATGCACACACATTAAATTGTATACATGACGAAAAGAAAGGATTAGATAAATAGATAGAAGTTTTCGTTCCGCCCGTGTAATTGTTACACATAAATTCCTCTACGATTACATAAAATTTATTACTTGAAATAAAAGCCAAGGATCCTTAAATATCGAATAGGAAAGTTATCTTATCCAATTTGTCGCACCTCATATTTTTATTTGCCGCAGTATACCTCTCAGCCTTATTACTGTGCAATACAGTCTGAAAAGTAAGAAAATTGCTTGATCCGTAGCATTGTAAAAGTCCTCCCGCTCTCATAAAACTCCCACATATTTCACGACAAATAAACTTCTCATCCTATGAAATTTTCTTCTCGGGAAGCAGTTCACTGCAGGTAATATTTCAAAACATGTGTCATTCATAACTTTCGCCTTCGCAATGTCTGTCGATGGAGCTCGGGCGAAAAGGTCTCAATAATAAATTTTTCGTGAGCCCGCTCCGTTATCCCCGCGAGCGAGCCCAGGTACGTTTTACGGCCGCGCAAGGGAAAATAAACGAAAAATAAAATAAAAGTCAAAATGGCACACATAAAACTATTTGCCCGAATATACAGCGTAAAAAGTTTTCAAAACGTATGAATGGATATATTTTGTTACGGGCTCATATGCGAAAATAAATACAAAACTGAATCGTGTTACGGAGTTATTCAGTTAGGTCGTATAAAAACGTCATTAGACGTTATTAAAGTTGTCAGTTTTCTTAACTTATTGTGAACGTTAAGTGAGTACCAACTAGTTCTGCGCCAAGGAAGTAATGAATGCTTAAGTAAAGAATTAAGCAGCGGACCATAAAGTAGCAGAGACAGTTTTATGGCATGTAGAGACATTATGTGCGTAGTCGACAATGGGCGCCGCCCCATAAAATACTATACAACTCCCGTTTGAAACTACGCCGTCATCTCGTGAATTTCAATCGTGACACAATCCTTCTATCATGATTTAATCTCGTTAATAACACACACGCGGGTATTAAAGGAAATATTGTACGCGCAACATACATTGTTATGTATATTACGTACGACATAATATTTAAACGTTGAGTTCGAGGCGTCCGGGGAGATTGAAAGCTGATAAGGAAAAATAAAAGAAAATATTATTTCTACCGAAAAGAAGATTTGGTTTCGTTCATTTCCCAGAGACTTATAAGTCATTGATCCTTGAATACTTCAACTAAAACTGGTGGTTTCTTATTGGTGAATCGTGGTTCGACAATTGGACTTTAACTTAAGATCATCTCATTTTGAGTTTAACGTTTTATAAGTTCTCTAAACGAATATAAAAAGTAAGACAGACATTAGACAGCAATCGTATTTTTTGTGTGGTGAAAATCAAACAGGCATGCAGTGTTTTTATAATTTCTTTTTTAATTTTCAAGAGTAGCAAACATGCGCGCAGGCCAACTGATGTTAAGCGGTCACTGCAGCCCATGGACACCTACATCTAACCTCCTAACCATATAACCTAATAAAACTGCAGTTCTATCTGAAGTCGTAGTAGATGCGTCACTACTGCTGAAGTCTAAGATGGTCGCCTCGCAGTAAGTGTGCCCGGCAACCGCACCTCTCCAACCGAAATACAAAAACTGCTTCACGGCCGATTATGAGGGCGACGATGGTATTTCCCTCTAGTCCACCTGACATTAAGTAGTAACTGTCGTCTTAGGACACGTGTCACCAAATCCAAATAGGACAAGAGCAATAACTAAATTGTATGTACACATTTGTAGCTAGTTACTGAAATCTGCTGAAAACTAAATTGGATCGATTCATATGTGCATACTGCCTTATCATACCTTCAAGACGACGTCAAACTTTTGCTATAAAACAAAAAAAGTGTGGTGATAAATCTATCGGCACGTAGACTACGAAGAGAACTATCATCATCGTCTACAGGTAGTTCACATGCGTTGTTACGAAGCAGTCATAGCTTCCTAGTAACTATTCTAATAACAAAAGGTGGTAGAACAATCGTTCGTCTGGGGAAGTACCACCGCCGCCCTCATAATCCGCCGTGAAGTAATTGTTGTGTTTCGGTT
>DWKL01002820.1:0-12214 GCA_018249415.1 Phareas burnsi | reverse complement strand
TATGTCGTGGTTGCCATGGACAAATACAAAGACGAGAAATCTATACTTATCATTTAGACATCTTCTTGGCCGGCATCGAACCCAAAACCCTCTCCATGTCAGCCTGGTATGATTGCCTCTACGCCACGCGGGTCTTTAATAAATCGGATCAACGTATTCATTTAATATCTTAAGAAAATAAAGCAAAAAAGTGCACTCACACAAACCACACACACACACACATTTTGTGACACAAAACTCATTCAAACGATGGCAAGTGAAATAATCAATGTTTGTCAATAACTAAATCCTAAACCATAAAATTTAATAATACTAATGTTAAGGTGATGACTTTAAGGTGCCAAATTGTAAACCAAAAAAATCGCTTAATAACGATAATCACATCATTCATGTCAAAATTAAAACAATAATTTAACCATAGGAAAATAGTTCTTTTAAAGAATTCCCAATTTGGCAACCGTGAACTTTGCATAGATTTACAGAGACCCAATTTATTTATCCTATTTTATTAATATCACTCTTTTAGCCAAATTTACAATTTGTGCATATTCAAAACGTGTGTATTAAATTTTAAAGTCTTATTTCATTATAATGACTGAATTTCATCGTCTGGCCACAGACTAGTAGCTACATAATAGAAATTAACTCATTTGTTAACCTTAAACAAATAAATTATTCGTGACTCAGTTTTTTAATTACGATAACCGTTTAAATTCTGCGGCTTGACGAAATATACTATCAAACACCTATGCAAAAACTTAAGGAACATAACATTTTGAATATCATTCAACTAAAATTAACTTAAAATAGTTTTAGCTACCAAATTATTTGGACTACTCTCTAAGAGGTCGATTAATTCTAGTATTCATGAAGAAATCACAAATAACTGGGAACTTCTTACTAGGGAAGTGGGATTTTTTTTATGCGACGAAAATAACGCGCTCACAGTCCAGCTGAGATGGCCACTGCAGCCCATGAACAACTCACCAAATCCAATCCCTGCAAGGATCTAAAATTTGATCAATAATGTATTGCTATCTCCGACGACTAAGTTGAAATTGCTTATAAAATTCTTAATTTCCGATACCCTCTTAATCAGAACACAGAAACGGTACACTGCCGCTAAAAAGCAGAAATAAGAAATTTTACAAAGGAATTCATTGATTTTCAAATTCATGGTCATGATTCAACTATTATAAAAGTATTTAAAACTACCGTCAAGAACCATAATTTTCTATGTGTGTATATTCTATCTACCCAGTTTGAAGATAAATATTTAGAATCGTTTCTGTTTTTTTGGTGTGCTACATTACTTTTAGAACATTGTTATACTGTGCTTTTATCATGAAAAATACTAAAACCTTACAAGATTTTGGGTACTCTATCCTGTGGAAATCATGCATGCAATATTGATGGGACGAATGCTGATATATGCTGAAAATATTACAATATATTGATTTTTATTAAGAAAAATACTTACTCTATTATCATTTTCATACGAAAATCTGATCGAAATGTGTACCAAAAAATACCGAATTTCACCTTTCGCCCACCCTTCTTCTACATTTTTTTTTACCGTAGAACATTCCATCCCCGAATGCCAATTTAGCTGAATAGCCTTTTGTCTGAAATGACCGAATTCGACCGAAGTTAGCCGATCCATTTGGACATACACTGTCTCGTGTTGGTTTTTACGTAGTTTCCGTTTCGACTAAAGCGGCCTGGGACAGGGAAATCTGCTGGGACCTGGGTAGGGGCTTGATCAAGAACATCTTGATGCACGGGGCCAATAGGTATACTAACACCGCCGCTGCTATAATTGAAATTACGCATAGGGTCCATTGCGCAGCCTTGATAGATATCGCCACATCGGGCACCGGTTGCGTCAACTGACAGGACATCAGGAGAGACGTCGACGTATTGTATGGACCGGATACTCTGGCCTTGGGGCCACAGTTTGAGGACTGCCACCCAATCCAACCGGTGGATCTGTTGAATAATATCTGTAATGGAAAAAAAAATGCATTTTTATATTTTTTACAATCGTGAGTGCCCCAAGGGACCTTTTCATTTGGAGCACACATCACCATTCATCCATCGCACCACCACTAAGAATGATGTTCCGTGCACTTCAACTGGATCCATGGCGGACCGATGTGTGTTCGTGAGTATGTATATATATGTATATATGTGTATATGTAAAGCAGACAGACCACCTCATAAAAACTGATAGATTGTTCGTCCCAATCATCATCTTCACCAATTCTCGCAATAATAGCGATGGTGAATACTATTACCGGATGTCCGAGACGAATCAATGGGATATGTAAGGGTTGCGACGTTAGGCTCACCTGCAAACCCTCCATCGCCGTATACCCTAGCACCGTCTCCTTGCCGCCCGCTTCCAACCCCAACTTGTAGCAGAACTCCGACACGGTCCCGCTGTCTCTGCTGTTGTTGCGAGCCGAAACCACCCGCATGAAATTCTGTAAATAATTTAATTGATTGATTAACATAAATTAATAAATTTTAATCATTTCATTAAATAATAAATTATAATAAATATAACATCACCTTAACCTGTCTATCTATCTATGAATTTAACCTGTATATATGTATATCTGTCAATGTAATGTAATCTTCCGTTTCAATTTGCAACCACACTAGATGTCGAATTTGGAAATTCACACCCGTATCAAGACCCGATACCAATATAATAATTTCACGTTTATGACCTGGTATTCTCACCAAGATCGTAAGCTCGTGATAAAAATACAGCTATATACACAGCTGGGCGCCTGGTAACTAATGATTAGCAACAATGCCTTGAAGCGTGTTTTTTTGGTTTTTTTAACTACATTTCAAAGTACTCCGTATCGCCTAACGACATACGTAAAACCAGAGAAATCGCAAACACATTGCTTGTTATAATGGAGATATCTTTTTGCATGTTTTTTTAAGATTTCAATGGACGCGACGTAAGCTATTAAACTCTTAAATATATAACTACTGGCCATGTAGATCTGTAGCAAACTCTCGATGGGACAGGAGCCCTACCTGCGTTCAGTCACAGATGCGCTGTAACTTCAAGTTCATAAGTTCAACCTCGTGTAAATATGCCTTACCATACTACTGGAAGAGTGGCAAGTCAGCGTGCAGCGTGCACCTAATATTAAGTGGTCACAGCAGCCCATGGATACTAACGTCTTAACTCAAACAGGATTGACATCGTATCGAAGGTCGCATGTAGATGCATCACTACCCCTAAGGACTAAAATAGACGCCTCGCTTATAAGTACACCCAATAAACACACTTCTCCAATCGAAACACAAGAAACTTCACGACGAATTGTGAGAGCGGCTGCGGTATCTCCCCGGTCGAACTAAAGTTCTACCGCCTTCACTTGAATAGATCAAGGGACAAAATAAAACCCCATGAATACCTGTGGCGGTATCTCCAATGTAAAATACTGGTTATCGGCTTCCACACTAAGCAGATCTATTGCAAGCCACGGAAGGGACCACTCCTGGGGTTCTGGCCAACAGGCAGCCTGGAAACAAAAAGGAATTAGATAATAATTTCTACATTCATAACCCCATGCTAGAATTCCCTGTGTAGCGTTTGGCATAGACACACGAAGACAAGTTTTTTTTATGTTTAAAGAGTAGCAAACGAGCGTGCAGGTCACGTGATGTTAAGTGGTCACTGCCTCCCCTGGACACCCACATCTAACTTCAAACAAAATAAAATTTCAGTCAGAGGTCATACGTAGATGCGTCACTACTCCTGGGGACTAATATGGCCGCCTCAATGTAAGTGTGCCCGGCGATTGAACCTCTCCAGCCGTAACACAGAAACTGCTTCACAACAGAATATGAGGTTGGCCATGGTACTTCCCCGGACGTACTATAATTCTACCAGACTGAGCGCAGTATTGTGAATTCATTGTTTAGATGCCTGCCAGGCTGGGAATCGAACTCTGAACACGCTGCCTGACAGACTGGCCCTGCGTCACGCGGGTCGTCAGCCATGCAACGTTACCCCATTGATATAAGTTTGTAGTGCAAAGTAAGTGTAAATGTTTTATAAATATAGTTGAGACAGAGGTACCGTGAATTTATTTGTATTCCCTCATACCCTCATGATAATCTTATCAATAGTTAGATCAGCGCATCATAAAGAGGCTCGCAAAACAACATGCGATTTTAATTGATAGGACCTTCGTGCTACTATATTTCCAACATAACATCAATTCAGTTACAAACATTTTTTTAAAGAATTTAGCTACCCGGGTTTGATTCCAGGGAAGCTATCTGAATTAATTTAAATATGAAAAAATAACTATCATGAAGGATATTTGTTTTGAATAGAATATTTATTTTTACATACTTCGCCATGATACCAAAATTCGTCCAAAATTAACATGTTCGATGTTTGAGCAGCATTTCTAAACTGGTCTACAACCTGAAACAAACGATGAATTTATTATATACTTGTAGTACATCATAATCAACCCATTCATTTCCCATTGCTGGGCACGCCAAAGTCTGCCACGCTGGCCAAGTGTGGATTGGTAGACTTCACACACCTTCAAGAACTTGATAGAGAACTCTCAGGTATGCCAGGTTTCATCCTGAGGTTTTCCTTTTTCATTAAAACAAGAGATAATTAATTTATAACATTTACAATATAACGGACATATTTTCGTTATTTTATAACCCTGCAATTTCCAGCCGCTAAACTGTGATCTGACGGTTTTCACAATATTCCGCTGACATACATTCTTGTTTATAAAATAATCGTAGTCAATAAGTCTCAGTCTTCACTTGAAGTCCTTTTGAATATTGGACTTTGCGCTAAAGCTTATTATATGAAGCTTACTATTAGAATGTATTGTTTTGTTAGGGAAGGTGGCATATGACCACGGTGAATGTCAGAGATAAATATCGAATAGTTTGTAAACAACAATTTCAGATGAGAATATTGTCTTGTTTCATACTTTTTGGAGCATGATGTTTCAGTAGTGGGGTTTTAGTTTTGCTTTTTTAGACTTACTAAGTAGCGATCATGGGTTAAGTACTATATGTCCCTAAGGTAAAAATAGTCGTATAATATGGCGTATACTGCTGGTATAAACCGTAATAACGAAATCCGTAGACGAACTAAGCTTACCGATATAGCTCTCAAAATTAGTAGGCTGAAGGCAATGGGTTGGCCGTATCGCTCGGAGAACCGTTGGGGAAAAATGGTTCGCGAGTGGTGACTACGTCTGGGTAAAAGTCCAGGTCGCTCTCCAACAAGGTGGACTGATAACTTGAAGAAGGCAGCGGAAAACCGTTGGATTCAAACGGCACAGGACCAGTTGGAGTGGTGTAGATTAGGGGAGGACCACAAAAGGTTGATGAATGGTATAAGACAGAAATAGGTATTACGGTAGTGCGTCGAACCATCGAGAATTTTATCATCTTTTATTACTACTTATTAAACATAACAGAGAAAAGTTAAAAAGAAGTATAGCCCGACTACGATTATAAAACAGCAAAAAAATGTCACCGGGACCATAATAACGACATCTCATTCATGAAAATCGGATGAGTAGTTTAGGCACTACAATGGAACAGACATACAAACATACTACAAACACAACCCTTCCTTTTGGCCTCGCCGTAATCAGATAAAAAAAACTCACCTGTCTAAACAACAAATCGGGCAGCCTTATATTTGTTGTGCCACTGTCCACAATACTTTTCTCCTCATTAAGCTTTAAGCACATATCTATGTCTATATCATGAACACCTTTGTCCGCTCTATCCTGAACCGTAGTTATATTATCCACTTGTCCTTCTGTATTATTCCCCTGTCGATCCGTTCTACTTGAATTCAGTAGTCTGACTGATAGAACGCCAATTTCATACCACCGCTTGCGAAGGATTCTCGTACGAAACATCTGACCTTGAGTCCGGGTATTGTCATCTGAAAGTGTAATTATTATCATCAGTGCATTATCACACAATTGGTACAGGTGTAGTATAACAGGTAAGAAATAGATGTGAAGGTGGTGCCGCTGCAGGCAAACATCAAAAACTTCTATCATCTTTTACCAAACTAAGAAAAATTTTAGGAGTATTATGAGAGACTCTGAAGGTACATAGGTTTTCTCGTGATGTTTTTCTCTGTCAATATAGCAAGTAATAATTTCCAAAAATACACATGATTTTAGAAGATCAGATGCCTTTTAAATAGCTTTGGATACATGTCATGCCACAAATTATACCATTAGCGTATCACAGCCCATCTTGTTTGTCTCCATTCTACAATATGGGAATATGATAGACTATGTGCCTCTTTGTTTTAAGTGAATTTGTCATATATCCAATTGATAAAAAAACTTACCAAGCATTTCCAAATTTCCATAATGGGTAGCATTGGTAGTACTCTGAGGTCCACAGAGCTTTAGTTTAAACGACATTGGTTTGTTCATAGTACGTTCAACTGAATCCAGCCAAGATCCAACCACAACATTCTCACCCCACGCACCGACTGGGAGATACGCCAGGCCTAAAAGACCCTGAAAATATATTTATGTTTACATAGTAATTTAATTACAATTTTTGGAGTTCTTAACTTATCATTGTAGAGACTACACAGTTAACAATAATATCAAAGTCACCTTCTAAGAAAACACCACATTTTTAAGAAAATACAATACTTCTAAAGTGTTATCATGGTTCTAAATGTTCTGTTTTAAATGCTGCTGTGTTCTGGTTTGAAACATGTGATAAGGGACATACAAGTCTATCTTGCATGTCTACATTAAGTGCTATAGGCATTTCAACTTAGTCCATAAGTGTAACTTCTATGATACACTTTGAGGGATTTAGTCTTATCTGTGGTTGATGTTCATGTTCATAACCAGCAATAACCACTGATGATCCGATGTGCAGACTGCTCATTCACCTCTTCTATGATATAAAAAAAATAAAGAATTTATATTTTAAGCACACAAAAATATTTACAGTACCTGCCATCCAGACCCATTCATGAAGAATTTATGAGACTTGGTGATAAGTGCTACATCACATCTAACTTCCGGGATTGAAGGCAACAATGGGGACTGCACTACATCGGACACCAGTCGACCGACCCATGTCCCTTGAGAATATTTAGCTTGCACCTGAAATTAAACAATTCCAGTTGAAATACAGAATTCTCCACCAACAATCCACTGCTCAGGATAGACCTCCCAAAAGACAAGCTGTAATGGTGTAGTAGATCAATAACTACACAAGAAGACACTGCTACATATCTGGTGTATTTAATCTCTTAGTTGCATCATTTGACACCTACAAAATATTTTAGATAATCATAATTATGTAGCACACAACTTAACTATTACTTACCTATGTCCCCCATATGCTCAATGTTTATATTGCTGTTTTCATTACTTACCTACCTATAAGAGTTATTCCAATTCAGTCCTTAGTAATATTTATTCTGTATCTATTATAGGGTAACTTTCAAATTACCATTACAATACTCCACCATCTTTACATTTTTATATTTAATTGTACAGTTTATATGAATTATAAAAGTTAATAATCAAATATTATTTCAACTAACTTCTTTCCCACTATTGAAAAGGCTTGTAGAGTTCTCCAAATGAAAATATTTATTGCTGTCCTTCCTGGCATATGATGCAATAGCAAGAGTTGTGCTTCCAGTGTCCACTAGAACATTTAACTGTAAAATAAAATATGCGAATTTATTTTGTACATTTAATCGATATCTCCAAGACAAAGCTCTTAAAAGCTATAAAATAGTAAATATGCATTTTACATTACAATCATATGCTTTAATGTTTTATGCCTGTTATATAAATCAACAGCTAAGGTGTATTAACACTTACATCAACTATTGAGTATTACAGATTGAGTCTGAGTTGATATAATGTGACAGATGAATGTTTGATATAGAAATGTTTGATGTGTGTCTGACAAATTTTGTTTGTATATACAAACAAAATTTGTCCTTTACGTGACTTATGGGTTACTTAATATTAAGTAACCTATAAGTATTGGTTTAGAATAGTATCATATAACAGACACTAAAATAGGATTCTGTTTTGACATGAACTGACAAACTGAGTGATAATGTAATGAGTTCAGGAGGAAATAAATACAATTCTTATATAAACTTGAGAGATTGCCAAGCCATCAATTAATATGTACGATAGTATTATTGTATGTAAATTTCAATAATATTACATATTATACCAACACCGTACATAAGGTCTGAACCAAATTTATTGGTTCAAACACAGTTTTAAATAAATAGATCATAAACCAATAGTAATGCTACATCGCTTTGATATCATAGATGAGATTATTTTATATGTCTTCGCAACCTAAAATTGCCATCTTAGATTTAATTTATTATATATAGATAAAGCGAGCGTAGGGCCCAACAAAAGACCATCAAAAATACAAAGGCTATTTATACCTGTCTTTTGTTTAGTTATGGTATCTATTATCCTATACAAAACTTACAAAGAGGAGCATATAATTAAACTGTATATTATGGGATCAGATTGCATTTGTCGTTCACATTAATCAAAAATTAAACCATTTACCTGTATGTTTAATGATCTCTAATGTTGAATCTAGACATTATATAATAATATTAACTATGATGTTGTATTAACCAGAAAACGTAACATAAAAGCAACTTTATTAAAGAACTTATTCAACCATCAAGTGTTTAATTAAGCGTTATAAACACTCCCAGACTATTGATCAGTGCTAATGTGGGTACTCAGGTGTAATAGAATTTCTATGGCTTACCTTCTGCGGAGGGTGTCCCACGTAAATTTCTAAGGCGTACGCTTGGCCTGCGTCCCCGTAAAGATTATATTGCTCACCATTTTCACCATAACACTCTTTTAAAATAATAAATGACAAAATCCGAAAAGTAATGCTGACTAAAAACATTGTCCCTTAAGAATTACTGGCATATGGTCTTACACGCACGTCGATTAAAACTATAGCTACAAATTCACGTCGACTAATGACTATATTAACATTTTTGTGTCACTTATATTTTTGTTTATTACGTTGTTGCTAAATTAGCGTCTGATTCAATAATTTGCATTTGAAATGAAACACTGATTGATTGACTGTCAATTGTCAAGTAGCACGCAAGGCTTTTTAGGTTATAATATCGTTTTTTGAAGCTCAACATAAAGGTTAACATACAGCCTAACTTCAAAAATGTATTTTATAATCAATAACTTTCTAAGGTACTCATAATTAAATATATAGCTAATTTTAAATGAAAATGCTTAATACTAATCCGTAAGAATAAAAACTTATTTCTTCATGTGTTAATAAATAGGTATTTTTCTCATCGTAGCATTGAAATGGTCATCTTAATATTGTAATTTTGAGATTCTGTCATTGTCACTTTGACATTATATTTGTGACAGTAAAAATAGCGGGTAATGTGTGTTGTTTGTTGTGTTTTGTTTTATTTAACGGAAAATATATGAGTTAATTACTTAGATATGAGTCTCTGGGTCGATAAACACCGTCCAAAGGACCTAATGAAGTTAGATTTTCATAAGGATCAAGCTGTTAGACTGAAAAGCCTAGTACAACAAAGTGATTTCCCACATCTACTCGTTTACGGGCCGTCGGGAGCCGGTAAGAAGACCAGAATTATGTGTTTACTAAGAGAGCTGTATGGTTCTGGAGCAGAGCGTCTAAGACAAGAGACCATGCATTTTACAACTCCTTCAAATAAGAAAATTGAAATTATGACTGTAAGTAGCAATTATCACATTGAGGTTAATCCGACAGATGTTGGAGTTCACGATCGTGTTGTTATTATGGATTTGGTCAAGAATGTCGCACAGACGCATCAAATTGACTCTTCGGGACAGCGTGAGTTCAAGGTAGTTATTTTAAACGAGGTCGATGACCTAACGAAGGATGCTCAGCACGCCTTACGTCGTACTATGGAGAAATATGTGTCTACATGCCGCCTCATTCTGATAGCGAACTCCATTTCAAGAGTTATTCCAGCTATAAGGTCGCGTTGTTTAACAATACGTGTTCCAGCACCAACAGAAACAGAAATAGCAACAGTGTTACACACAGTTTGTAAAAAAGAAGGGTTGAGCTTGCCATCAGAGTTGGCAATGCGAATAGCTTCTTGCGCGGACCGTAATCTTCGCCGAGCGTTACTGATGTGTGAGGCTTGTAAAGTGCAACAGTATCCGTTTACACCTGATCAAAAGGTACCTGAGCCAGATTGGCAACAATTCATCAGAGAAACTGCATCTATGATTTTGTCGGAACAATCACCCAAGAAGCTCGGAGAGGTACGACAGAAGTTGTATGAATTAATAATACATGGTGTTCCTCCTGATATGATTTTTGCTGGTCTATTGAAGGAGCTGGTTAGGAATTGTGATATGGCTATGAAATGCCAAGTGGCTAGCTATGCGGCTCAATTTGAGCACAGAATGAGGATGGGAAATAAGCCGATATTTCATTTAGAAGCTTTTGTTGCAAAGTTTATGGCTATTTACAAGAAGTTTATGGAAGAATCGTTGGGTGATGCTTTTTGAGAAACAATTTTGGTATGAGTCAAAAACTCTAAAGTATTTGTGATAATTTGTTAATTTGTGTCAATTTTGTTATAAAAGGAAATAAAATGAATCCATCTTGTAATTGTACTATTTCTTCAAAATATTCCAAGTATTTTGTGATAATTTGTTTCAATTTTGTTATAAAAGGAAATTAAAGTAATCAATATTGAAATTGAACTATTTTTTATAAATGTAATAATTATTTCCAGATACTTTATTGGCAAATGTTTTGAAATTATACACCATTTCACGCATTATAGTTACAGGTATAAAAGGTAATAAAACAAATCCGTCACGTAATTGAACTATTTATTAAAAGTGTAATAGTTATCTATGGCTACTTTACTGGCAAATGTTCTGAAATTATACACCATTTCACGCATTATAGTTACAGGTATAAAAGGTAATAAAACAAATCCGTCACGTAATTGAACTATTTATTAAAAGTGTAATAGTTATCTATGGGTACTTTACTGGCAAATGTTCTGAAATTATCAACCATTTCACGCATTACAGCTATAGTTATTTCGTTTGACATATGGTCTAGGATAGGCTCCCTCGCAGTTAAAACTTGCTGAATTGCATATGAGTCTTCAATGTTACCTGAAACAACATTCAATATTGAACAATTGATTTACATTTGAGACTTAATTTCTGAATAATTGCATATTTATAGGTATTTTATTGGCAATTTTACTTGCAGGTTTTTCAGTTGCCTATTAAAGCCATATAGTGTCAATTTGGAATAATACCCATGCAGAGTCCCCTCTTTACATGTGTGTTGTAGAAGCTGACAATGGTATTAAATAATTTTCCTATATTGTTATCTATCTACTGCAATCATCAATGCCCACATCCAAAAATGGTGATTATGGCAAAACCTCATTTTGAGGGGAGGCCTATGTACTGCTGTAGACTTCTAAAGATTGATAAAGTACATATTAGTGAAAGATCTCCAGCTGCTGCCCTGAAAGACTAGTTTAGAATACCTCATAATTATCTTACACTCTTTCATATGAAAAAAATATTTTTTTTACTTCACATTCACATAGACTGCAATTAACACATGAAAATGTATGAACTGATGAATTATTTCTTTCCAACAACCTTAGGTTATGTAGTTTGACAAAGAGAATGCCCATATAAATATTGTATTCGGTTGTATAGAAATACAATATGTGAGTGTTTAAATTCTATATTTCAAACGCATGTTCCAGTGATATACATATACTGTAGTGTTATGAAGAGGACATTACTGAACAGAAAGCAGAAATGCTACTGTTGCCCAGAAATAGGTGTAGCAATAAGACTGCTACAGCTATAGCAAACTGCAACACTGAGTCCAAGCTCACAGCATCATATCTGTAACTGATCTTATGTAGGATTAGGGTTGATTACAGATTGTAGATGTAATTGGGCGGAGGTAATCAGATGGACTGCATGTTCATAAGTTATTTCTATAGATTATTTTTCTAAATCTTACATAAATCTTACATAAATTATTCAACGGCACCATAGATTGTATAGAGTTAGTTAACCAGTTGCAAATATCCATCCCATCTCGC
>DWKL01002819.1:0-12215 GCA_018249415.1 Phareas burnsi | reverse complement strand
GGAATAGAATTCAATATTTTTCGAATGTATGAGAGTATTATTTTTGCTGTCGGCGGGCCACCAGTATTCGACCGGCGCGCCGCGTGCGGCCCGCGGGCCGCGGTCATGCTATAAACGTTCGTCGTGCGCCCTCTTTGAACTCATTTGAAATGTGAATTTGTAACACTTTTGTTGGTTATCATAACAAAACAATTTGTATTTCTTCCTCCCACATAAAGTACACCCTTTCCTTTTTTTTTTGTTTTGTTTCTTTTATTTCAACAGTCGCCTGAAAGATCGCTTCCTTAGCGATAAGGCCGCCTTTTATATGCTCATTTTGCTCTGTATCTGTGTGTCTGTATTCATAACTGGTGTACAAATAAAGAGTATTTGTATTATACAAATCGAATACATACTTTGAACAGGATCGCAAACGCATACAAGATTTTTTTGAAATAGTTATTTAATTATTTACAAACTTAACCAACTTCACAGATTGACGAGGTTTTTAATTCGCCTGAATGTTTTCTTACCATAAACAGAGGTAGGTACTATATGTATTGTACCATTTTTATGGTTTGTACTTATGCTTATAGCGTAGGCGAGCGAATGTTCTGTTGTTAAATGGCATTGCAATGCAGCCCAGGTCCAAAATCAACATGAAAAAATGAAGGTTTAGTCAAGGTTGTTGAAGATTTCTTGGATTACTTATTTTGCTTACCGGTGCTACGCAACCCTTGAAACTGATATAGCTATGCAGATGCCATGGACGATTTGTGGTAAATATATTTTATTTAAATATTAAGTATCACTGTGAATTCATAATGAGAATCGTTTTCTAAGTTAATACTCGCACAATACCAAAACATTGATTGATTTTTTTTAAATCTGCTTTTATACAATCTTAAGCTAAATACAAATCAACATCACAGCAAGTAATGGCATCACAGTGAGTATATATTATTGCAATTTTTTGATAAATTTCAACCCGCGTGGCGCAGAGACTATATCAGTCTGACAAGCAGAGGGATCTAGGTTCGCTTACCGGCAAGACAGACATCTAAATTATTTATAATCAGTCTCGATTTTTATCTCCTCGTCTTTCAACGTGTCCATGGCACGCATGGTACAGAAAATCCTAGTGTGGGGCTATGCACGTAAATAACGTTCTATAAAATAGAAAATTATCAAGGGGCCCTATCTAATCGCGTAATTACTGGCCCGATTTAAATCCTTCTTGAATTATTAAAAACTAAAGTGTATGAGAATTTATTAACACTTGGTCTAACAGTAAAAGTAATATCTTGAAACCTACATGCCTGAGAGGTCTCCGTAAAGTTCTCGAAGCCGTGTGAAGTCTAACCACACTTGCCCAGCATATAGCGTAAAACTTTTCATAATGAAAAGAGAACCGCACCACGTAGTGAGGCGGAATGGGTAGGCAACTATATATCAAGTATTTCAATGTATATAACAAAACAAGTACAGCACACTAAATATGAATAACATAATGAGACGTATTAATAACACGTTAAGAATTAATTTCCTTCGTAGGCACCTCTACTTTAATTCATCTTCTTAAAAATATACCAAATCAACGAACCCACCAAACCGGCCAGGTTTGTGAGACTGCAGCTAATCTCGTACAAGGATGCAACATGACGTCACGATACAGAAACAGGTATTTTATTAGTACGTATAGTGGGTTCCACTGAAGCGGCTTGTTCTCTATTTTAAGTAGAACGCACTTTCCGATTATTGATTCCGTAAGATTTATTTCCTGGGAACTAAATAATACTTCAAGATTTATGATGCCGGGTAAAATGAGTAGAAAAGAAACAAATAATAAAGTTAGTAATATTAAGATTTGTCAACCACCATCTAAAACTAATGGTTATTGTCCAGTAATCTGTTTTGGAGCAGCGTGGTTGAGTAAGCACCAGGCTTCCCCCGGGGGGGACGGGGGAAGACCCGTGCTAAGCAGTGGAATATAAAAAAGGTTGCAGCCAATAAGTTCTCTCAGTCATTATCAAATTGAAATTATAGCAAAATTCTTACACAAAGCAACAAGACTGAAGACAGATGAAAATAAAAATACAGACATAATTAAAAATGCTAAATTTTTTTTTTTTTATTTACTCATTGACACTTCATAAATTATTATTCGGAAGTCAACTTTTAACGGTAAACGTAATTATAAATCAATGTAAAATACGTAAGAATAATTACGACCTATGCCTGACGGATACGTAAAGGTGGTAAAACCCGTCATGGTTCGATTACGGCAACACCACCCTACCAATCCACCTTAAGCAGCAACGTTTGCGTTATTTGTTGGTTCGTTGGTTGGTCAGGCGGAACCTACTTATACGGAGAGTTCTTAGTTCTCATGAGAGACAACGTCATTGCGATAACTTCAAGTAGGGATATTGTTCTATTTGTAATGGGTTACAAATAAACATGTACACTGATTGCTCATTTAATACTTTAATTAAATAAAATTTCAATAAGTATCGAATACTTTTAAATGTATTATTTATTATTTATTTATTTAATTTGTTCAATTAAATTATGCTGGATTTTTTTGGACTTGAGGTTTACACTTGACACTTAGATTATTATCTCTTTCATAAATTGTATTATATTTAATAATTATATTATTCACTTCGTTAGTGTAACTTAATAAATAAATACTTCCATTATATTAATAAAAACAAGAAAAAAATACGTATCTGTTTTGACAAGAAATAATCAAGAAGCGAAAAACTTACTACTTAGATATTATACTATCACTTCGCATCAGCCAGTTAATACCAAATAAACCTGTTTTAAGACTGCCAGTTTCCTTTAATAGCTGCACTTACTTAAATTTACAATTTCCAGACGTCTAACGAGGCCAGCAAACAAGTTTATCTACGACGTCTAAATAAGATGATTGCTTAAGCTCAACAAATCTATATAAATAAATAAAATTGAAACACTGCTTATAATTTCGAAACACTTATAACTTTTTAATGACAAAAAAACCCTCTCTAAATGTTTGGCTGTTTATCCGTCCGTCGGTCTGTGCGATTATTTTTTAGAGTACAAGGAATACGTTTTAAGAATAAAATAATAATCAGAATTCACTCCTTCATCATCAAAACCCATTAGGTAGGTCATCAAATCAAACCCTTAATAGGTGGTAGAACAATCATTCGTCTGGGGAAGTACCACCGCCGCCCTCATAATCTGCGGTGAAGCAGTTTTTGTGTCTCAGTTGGAAAGGTGCGGTTGCCAGGCACACATATAGCGAGGCGACCACATTAGTCCTCAGGAGTAGTGACGCATCCATATGCGACCTCAAAAGGAACTTCGGTAGTGCGGGACAGTTCCTTCACGTTCTGTAAGGAAACTTATGGCCCATATCCGGGTATAGATTTTCTCCCAGGACACGAATAAGGAAGGAATAAACACGAATGAAAAGGAAAGAATACTTAATACCCGATATAATTATTACGCATCGAATCATAAATTTTATAAACAGTTTTGCACTACACTACACCTACTAGTACTACTTGTACTAGTAGGCTACACTAGCACATTTAATATATCATTAAAAATAAGTACGTAAACAACTTTTTCTTTGACCACATTTGGTATTCAAGCCGCTTTTACTATGATCTTTGTATTTCTTAATGCTGTGGTAAAGCTTTGACAGCTTTTATAAACAGCCGCTATAAAAGCTCTCTATAGGCTTTAGCCTGCCTAAGCTCTTTTACGTAATACAAGTAGTAAACGAGTATACATTCCACCTTATGTTATATGGTCATTGCCGCGCGTAAACAGGAATTGTTCATTGTTTATTAATATGTTAATTAAAAATTTCAAACGAGGAGTTTTATTACAAAATAGACCTGTCGTGTGTCTATCTATTTGATGGATCATCACGCAAATAACTGATTTTGATGAATCTTCTTGTATTTAAAAGTTTATAAGTATATACTTAAAAACTGTCTGTTCTCGGTGTTGTCGTTACGATTACAAGACTCGAAGATGGGTATAACTATAAAAATACACAGCTACCAAAAGACACAGGCAGTGATCGTGTAGTGATAAGTTTCCGGTCTCTGCCCCGAGGGTTCCGGGATACGAATCCCGCACGCACCTTTTGATTTTGAAAAGTTATGTACGTTGGAAATTAATGATCACTTGCTTTTATATTGAAGGAAAACATATTGAGGAAATGTACACATTTGAAAATTCTCTTTAAATTTAAGTTCTGGAAGGTGGGCAAGGTCGACGAATACAGTTCATTACAGTGTACATCTGTGTTACGTATCCGAACAATATGATGGATTATGGCCTAACCCTTCTCATTCTTAGATAAGACCCTTGCCCAACAGTGGGATAATAATGGGTTCGTACAAATTTAATTTCAATTAACTTTATATAATAAGGGTTCTATCTGGGCTTCATTAATAAAAATGTCATATGTAGTCTTATAAAGTAACGTATCTTTTATTAACGAATATAGATCAATGTGATTTCTTTGTCTCCTTGCAACACTCGTAGTGATACAAGCAGGTAGGTATACCTATTATTAACTGCATACAAATACAGAGTGAAAGGGAGTTAGTTCATTATAAAGGTAAATATTACGGCCAGTTATTTAAAGCAATTTATTTGTTGACAAATTTTAAAAATACTATTTCCTTTGGACACTTCGCAAGTACTTTCAATTTTGTCATATCATTTAACGTTATATACATATATATGTGTGTGTATATGTATCTACATGTATCTTACAAAGGAAAAAAACGTGTATGTAGCCCACCTGTTTATAAGTGATCACTGCCGGTCACGAACATCTGTTACCTCAGTTACCTGTTCCAAATAGGGCAGGAGTACAAGTTGAGATCAATCGCAGATGGATTGCTACTCCTAAAGACAAAGTTGGAACACTTCAAAAACAGCGAACATGCTTTGCAGCACTTTTCAAACCAATTGGCGTCTTGGTACGACATTTACATAATTATTTCGGAACGCATCTTTAAGCCAAATGCAAATGTTAGATTTAGGCGCGAATTTATATTGTATTTCATCAAACTCTTGTCTTTTGCAACGAACATAGCCAACATGTTTCGGACTTATAATGTTATATACTATATAATTTGTAATATTTTATTTATACAAGTTTTAATCTTGAATTGTTGCTCGCTGTGTCAAACTAGTGAATATAAACTATACATACTGTTTAGTAGAAGTGTACTGCTCATTAACTCATTAAAATATATAACTATAAACTAAATGGTAGCGTATGTACGTGCTTTACGCGCGCGATGCACTACAGCAGAAATAGGTATGGCGGTAGAACCTTTGAAGCTAACGTCATATAATTCTACCACCACAATCGGTCAGAGGTCAAAAATCATATATTTGTTTAGGATCCGAACTCTGACTATTGACCTAGATGTATACAGCTGGGAAATCTCTGCCATTTGATACACCGTAATGGCGTGATTTCATGTAATAAAGATGTAAAAATTCGACTAGTGACGTGCAATGAACCAATTCCCGTAACCCGATTATACAAATAATCAGCATCCGTACCAGTACTATAGTAACTATTTTTAAATTTACACAAGTAACTATAAAATGTATGTATCTTCGTCTATCTGATGGATATATATATATACATTTAACAAAAACGTTTTCACGAGACATTCGTAACCGATTGTGTTATTCAATCGTTACATTTGTTTAAGATCTTCACCGCACAATTCAGTTCAACCAGTTCACGATTCAAAAAGAATGATGACTTAAGTCGTTTTAAGACTTCCTACTGACGAACTAATCTATTGTTATATTATATGCGGACAATAATAGTGAGCGTGGCATTGAATAACATTAAATAGACATCTGATGTTCTGAATGCAAACCTATCTATACCTACCTATACGTTTATAAATAAAAAGCGTAAAAAGTCTTGTAACGCCTAAGTCAAATGGCCGTACCATTTGACTTAGGCGTTACAAGACTTCCTAGGTCATTATAATACTATTCATAATTACTGCAGAATGATATGACCCTATAGATTTAAGCTCGAAGTACCCTAAAAGTGCTACACTAACAAACTATTAATTAACATGTTGTTATTATGCTTAAAAAATCTAAAAGTTATTTTATTTTAAAAATATTTTATAATCCTGCAGAATATATAAAAAATACATCAGGATCATACCTAGATCTATGTTCCGTAAAATATATCGTTGCATTAATGTTAAATATAAATACCTGGGGAAAAAGGATGCATTAACTATAACTACCAAGCTGCGACAGTTTTCCCTGTATATTTATGTTTTCAACATGTTTCCTATATTGTTTTCAGAAGATAAAAAAACAGTATTTTATAAATCCAATGTACTGGAACAATATATCGCCTTGGTTCCATATGGACAAAGACAAGCTTGCGAAAATGGGATAAGTAATCAGAAATACGATGCAGCGACAAGTTGCGACACTACCATGCAGCCTAAGATGAAACATGAAATGTTTCATCTAAGGTTGCATGATGAAACATTTCATGTTTCATCTTAAGCTGCATGCGTATCCTACGTCCACGACACAGCACAGAAAAGTGTAGTAAATATATCTTCCAATGAAGACAAATTCCGTAACAAACTGTATACTAACTTAGATTCCGTTAAAAAAAATCGAAGCGAAATGACAAGTCTTAGTTATCGTAAGGGATCTTAATCCCTATTGCTGCCCAAGCCGATATCACAACCACACATGGATATTCTATACTAGACTTGATGATCTTCCTGATTTCTTTGAATGTATATTTTACTGAAAACCTTGGAAATGAGCGTGGGGGGACGAGTGGGGATTATTCAAGTTTAGAGGGTACCCTCTTTGCTTGGGCATAATCTCAAGGAGATAAATAATCCATAGATTATAAATATTTCCTCATCACATTTATTAAAGTATGATAATATAATTAGAGAATATTAGTAATAACCATGCCCAATCTTTAATGCGTGACAAGGATAATAGCAGTAGTAGAACTTTTAGTGGCACTCGCATTCATACTACCCGCCGTCGAATCTATCCCCGCCGTTCTTTAGTAGCAGCATTCGCACGCCTATGCATAGACTAATTCTAAAAGGTTTGATAAAGAGGCAATACTACAACTCTTTACTAAATCATAATCTACAAAAACATCCACGATACTTTTAGAACATAAAATAGTTTTATTATTATTGTAGTTAACGTTTTCGAAGCCGATCTAAAAGTTGGTATGCGTAATATAAGTATGTACAGTTCAAAAAACCATGCTGCGTTTGAGTAAATCAGCACAAAGTAAAACGCAAATAAGCTGATTTTCAGACGTCACGCCGTGGTTATATCCGTCGCCTTTAATCGTGATCTAATCACGTTGCTTGCGTTACACAACGAAACTTTTTTATACATTTTATGTGTTGAAATTTAATTATCTGTACCATTCATTCTTTAACAGAGTATTGTACAACAAAGGTATAGATAGCTACATAAATGCCAATGCTTTAAAATTGCATTGGCCGTCCACGAATGTTGCTGTAAGTTCAGTCCGTTGGTACTTAAGTAGGTTTGTATTTATGGTACATAAAATGTTGCAAAACTTGCATTCCAATAATATTTGCAGCGATAACATTATCTTTTAAAAAACTTGAATGGATTGGACTTTCAATAGGATAAGGATTTTTCTATACATTTTAGGGCTCCGTACACAAATGGCAACACGGAATAGTTCACTTAGAGGTGTAATTTCATAATTTACGTCTCTCCGTCTATTACAGTGTTGACAATTTTGAAAAAAATAAGGTAGGTAGGTGTTAGAACTTGAACAATATTTTAAACAAAAATTGTTTAAAAAAGTAGTTGTGTAGTGTAGTTTTTTAAATTTAGAATATTTTCGATTACTAATTTACAAAGAGATTGTTCATCCCGACTACGGTACTGAACGAAACTGTACGAGGTCCGATACACATTTCACTCGTTATAAATTGAATATTTTACTTCATATATTATACTACTTTTTAAATATAATACCACTAAGATATTATTCCATTACTAACACATGTTCAATATTTAATATTGATTGACTATAATTTAAATAAATAAGTAGTATGTAGGTACGTACAACTTATGTATGTAGGTTAGAGAACTATTTCGAATTCACGACGCTTTTACCCTAAATGGTACTACGCTTAATTTATTTGTAAAGTAGAGCCCCGTTATAACTTTGGCGTTCAGTCTTTCGACACAAAGATTGTAACACAGCAAATTATCATGAAACTTTAGCATGGACTTACTTACTGTGAGCTACTAAAATACCTGACGCTGTTTCTCGACCACAAAAACGTGACACGCCTGAGTTCTGACATACAAATGGCATTTGAACACAAATACACCGCACAAAGAGAATACTTAGAGGTATTCTAGAGTCGATACGGTCACATAGGTATTTGTTATATGACAACAAGGCCAAGTTTTATTTGCACCTGAGACATATTTAATTAAAAATCGTATAAGTGCTTAAACTAGTAACTAATTATCATTCAATAATAATTTTAATTTGTTTTATTTGATTTGAAATTCTAAACTAGTCAGCTTGTTGTAATTCACGTAAGACTCAAGGAACTATGTCTGTCCGTTTTGAACTGTAATGCTAGATTTAGTTAATAGTCAATGAGGAATGCATTTTCAATATGTAGGGTATTTTACGAATATATCAAACATAAAGAGATTATCTCGTCGGCAAGCTGCTAGTGCATCTTGCACTTGTGCGCTCGACCTACATCTGTCGCACGTTTTTGCTCGGCGACTACAAAATAGAGGCGCCGAGCACGCCTCACAGCCTTTTCGCTGGTTTCTATTCAGATCTCCAGCACTAACAATGCGAACGCCCTCACTTTCATTCGACAGTGCATTGATATTTGTAACACCTGCGGATTCTATATCTATAACTTGTTCTACTCTATTTTAATTCTATAATTTACATTTATTTAAAATAAAAACGTGTAAAACGCTATACGCTAATCAACTGCATTAAAATAACTAATCGAGTTTGTAATTATATACTGGAAAGTAACCGAATATAGAATGCCATATTGTTTTCTTGGTATAAAAAAGGCAATTCATAAATTCATTTATTTTGTTTATAATTTGAATAAGCCAAACAATTGTCTTTAACTTAGTAGGAATTTTATATTTATTATAATTGTTTACAATATAACGAATACATTAAAACCAAAACAATATATTCGTATATGGACCATATATGGATCATTTTTTATAAAGCACACACAATATTTATTTTATTAAAGTAGTGAATCAGACGTTATAATGAAAAGATTAGGGAACTTTGGTCAAAAATCAAAAAAAGCATAATTTATTTACAGAGGTACGTTGTTGTAACGGTTTATTGCACTCTATCAAACGACTTTCGAAATATGTGTCTAGAAAATATGTTGTTGCTTACAATAACCCTTGCCTTTTCTCAATTTTAACCGTTTCTACAATCCTGTCTTCTTTCTAAATCTTTCGTTTTACCTTTGTAAATTTAAGTAGAAACCGATTATGACATAGTGCATATTTAGATCCGCAATGACTGCCATATTAGGAATTTCAGATTGGTACAAAATGGTTTTCATATTTTGAAGTTACGACGTAATAAGTGAGATTTGTTCTAAGAACATAAGAATAAACATGAACATAACCTTCTAAACATATAATTACTGTGTAACATGTAACTAGACTAACAAAAAATAGGGGTTTTTTACGTATCTTGAAAGTGTTTTGGCACTGAATAAATAAACTACTTCTGCCATAATGATACTGCTCGTCGCACTGAGATAATGTAAAGGTCCCAATATTTAAATAGCTAAATGAGATTGAAGCTAATTATTAATTATGTCTCAAAATTTTAATTTTGTAGATATGGTGGTGATTTATCACAAAAAACTTTTTTTTCTATCGTATTTATTACTATCGATAGACAATGTAACAAAATAGATAAACAAATGCCGATCAAATCCTATATACTTATAATATTACTAAGTAAGTAACATCACCGAACTTTTGACCTGTTTTTCTTGCACTGTTTACTTTTCATTCATGACCTGCAGCGCGTAGTACCAGTAAGTTAATTATCTGCTTTACGAAAAATATATAAAGCCGTAAGTACACCTATACAGAGAGAGATGCCAATCATACGACATGCTTTCAAACCATAGATAACATCGTTAATGCATGGAATATGAATAAATTATTATCAATAAATGAACTTAACAAAAATCAAATCTCAAATCAAATAGAAGTGGAATTAAAAAAATGATTACAATAATCGAAAAATGCTGAGGTACCTAAGTATTCAATATGAAATTTATAAATAATATTCAATAATGTAAGAGAATATATAATAAAAAAATCCCGTAATTATGACCGTACGTAAACGTAAATAATCGTTTATAAATAATATAATTCAGAAGTTCATCTGTTAAAGTATGATTTCATAACTATGAATCAAAGTTAAGACGTTATAAAACATTACATATCTAAATGTCATCGACACAAAATGTATCCGGGCTGTTAGGCCGCTGACAACAATGGAGCTTAGCATCCGCCGTATACCGGCAATGAAAGCAGCAATTAAAATCTGGAAGCCGACAGCATGAGCTGATGTGAAAGTTGGTCGATAAGATGTTGTCAACCAGTCCGTTCACGTCATCGTGATGTGAGTTAATATACTTAATACCAATCCCTACTCTACATTAATACAAAATAGTCAGATAGATCACCAGCCGTAAATTTTTACAAAGAAGTAAGTGAATAAAATTAAAGTGTCTGTTGTGATTCCAAAATAAGTTAATGTGCTAATTTGATTGATACTCAATAACTAACTAACTAATAATACAATTATGTCGTCATTAATGTTTTTCTTTCGATCTGTATGGACTAAGCTTGGAAAAAGTCAAATCAATTTTGACGGGATCGTTAGGCAAATATAGAGATCTTTATAGAGCTATATCGTCTACTCTTTGTCCGAAAATATCAAGGACTCTTAAGTAATCAGCATCATCGATCCATTAATCCCACTTTTAGGCACTGGGTCTCCTCCCAAAATGAGGAGGGTTGGGCCATAGTCCACCACGCTGGCCAAGTTCGGATTGGTAGTCTTCACACACCTTCGAAAACGTTACAAAGAACTCTCAGATGTGTAGGTTTCACGATGTTTTCCTTCACCGTTAGAGTAAGTGATAATTAATTTCTAATACGCACTTAACTTCGAAAAATTAGAGGTGCGTGCGGGTTTCGAACTCTGAACACTCAGTTTGAAAGGCCGGAAACTTAATCATTAAGCTATCACTACTCAAGATCCTTAAGTACGAAGTAATAATTGTGCATGTTCTTGTAGATCTGTAAAGTAGGTTAATCAATACCTATTGAACATAATCTAAATATATTAATAGGATTTTTTTTTAATCTGTGAAGTAGAAGTAGCAAACGAGCGTGCAGGCCACCTGGTGTAAGTGGTCAATGCAGCCCACGGGCACCCACGTCTAACCTCAAACAAAACTGAAGTTCTATCTGAGGTCGTACGTAGATGCGTCACTACTTCTGAAGACTAAGATGATCTCCTCGCTGTAATTGCGCCCAACAACCGGACCTCTCCAACCGATACAAAAAATAGCTTCACGCGGATTAAAAGGGCTGCGGTGGTACTTCCCCAGACGAACTATAGTTCTACCACCTATCAACATTTAAGGCAGATAATCATTGTTACAAGTAGGATAATATTTACATTAGAATATTATATTTCATGCACACAAATACTTTGGTCTGTTTCAGCGGGTTTACGTTTCCATGCAGGGTAACGATTGTAATTGGATAGCCACTGTGGTTCTTGGCCAACTATTTTGAAATACTAGCCGCTAGGTAACTAGGTAGCTAGGTTCACCGTGTACCCATTAACTACTAGTTTTAGTACACACTAGTACTCCTGTAAGCTTAGAGAAGTAATAAAATAGGTACTTGTAACTCATTCTGCAAGCAGCACCAACTCTATGTGAAGTACAACAAACTTAAGTTTAAGCCAAGTTCCATGGTTTCAAATTCGTTAAAATACATCTGGCGCATAAAATTCCTACTATGTATTACCGTCCTACAATGTTTACCGTCCTACAATTCCTATACTATATGTTAATATTTTT
>DWKL01002818.1:0-12216 GCA_018249415.1 Phareas burnsi | reverse complement strand
GTGAAATGCTGACCTTGGTTCCCAATGCCCGGCAACACGTACATTACAAAATCTTACCTATTTTCCGTAAAAAAAACTTGTACCGCTTTTATACTTTCTCTTTTTTTTGTTTATTGTGCGTACAATACACACAATTGAACTGACAAATCGTAGAAAAACCAACAAAAAGTATCGTGTATCAGATAACAAAATCATGTTGTATAAAAATGTTATTCGTTCACAGCAAGCAGATGGTGAAGATGAGTTAAAGAAGCGTCAGTTGATGGAACTGGCCATTATAAACGGGACGTACCGTGACTCGAGCGCCAAAGCCGTGGTACCTGTCAACGGTCAGTGCTTAATAAGTATGGTCGCATTCATGTTTTGTCACTAATCCTAGAGTAAGTAAGGGCTTAAGAGTCAAAGGTTTCATGCTAAGTTTGGAAATATCTAATCGATGCTTAAGTATCTTTTTTAAGTTCATAAAAGGATAACTTATGAAAAATATTAAATATTTTTTTGAAGCTAAAACTATATTAGAGAATTCGTTTCATTTCGAGTAACTGTTTGAATCGTTTGGACAAAATATGTTGATTTAATTGTGATGATTAAATAAAAACGGAATATTGAGCGAGATTCATTGCTAATTTACGTAAAAATACTCCCAGAAAATATTTTTACATACATACATAGATAATATAAGAATAATATTGTACATATAGTAGCTTAACTGACTCCTTTGGTGTTAAGTCCTTTAGTCATAATTATTTTTTTTATAAATTGTGTTATATTTTTGTACTTAATGTTTGGTTGGTATGTGTTGAATATTTAATTTGGGAGTTACTTATTTCAACGTTTTGTGCCTAATATGGTTAATGTCGTATTTTCTTTATATTTTGGGAATAATATCTGCACGGTCTCATATTGAGACTTATGAGAGAAATATTATATTCTTTCGTACTACGTATATGTTAACTTGAGATCTCGAATTATTTATGGTAAAGAAAGAATATATGTTGGAATGTGTGTCAAATTCGATTGACAAAATTTACGATTAGTTTGCAATCTAGTATGGGTATAACGATCAAACATATTAGGGGATTTATTTTCATTCATTTCTTATCTGATCACATGGTCACTTTCATTACAATTATGTTAATATATTTTTATTAATTTGTACTTTATTGTAAAATCTTATAACAAGAGATACAATGGGCTGACGTATTGGCTGACGGCATTCTCCAGTCAACCCTGGATGCTGACGAGACGCCATGACAGGAGTATCTAATGAGACAGCAAATAATATTAAAAAACAAATAACAACATATATATCAGGGAATATATGTAATAATGTTTATATCATAGTTATTTGCTAACGTAGGAACTATAAAGGTAAAGTTTGCAGTATGATATTAGAAGTACCACGTGCCCTATTTCTTATTCCCTTGATTAATATATTATGAAGATTTCGTTTATTACAGAAGGGAAATAAACTGTGAAGGTTTTGTTGTTAATCTTAGGCAGGGGAAATCTTTTGTGTTAACAATTTTGGATATCATCGGTGGATAACATTGATAATTAGTGGTTGAAACGTTCCCGAAACGTGCACAATTTCAGTCTTTTGTTAACTGTTCTGAGTCATCGCTGCAAGATGACTAACTTGATTCATTTGTAGCATGTTACGGTCATTAACTATTAACATGGGTGACCTCGTGACACACCGATTGGATCTATGGGACTTGTTTTCGAAAATGACGTAAGAAGCTTTTGCAGTTGTTTGGTTTTAACGTTTAATAAGAAACTTGCTTATTATTTTATCAAATCTGACGCATTTGACTGTTTCACTAGGAATATGTCGATTCAAAATTTGTATTTCATCGTAATAATTATATACATATTTTTCGAATCACTTTGTTATTAATCATTATTTTTTAAGACGTTTATAACTTTATTTAAGGCCCGCATATAAACATATGATATGATAAACGTAATTATTATTTCAAATAGAAAGATAATACCTACCTTATTGTGCCTTCAGACTATTTTCGTGCTGGAATTTATTCAAACAATTGTAAAAGCTCTGCGCAACGGTCACTAACAACAATCGCCCTGAAAGTCGTAAGCGACTGACTAATAATGTGCCAGACCGGGTCTGCTTACCATTAATACGATAAAGGGGACTCCACAGCCGACGAGGAATGGCGACGCGTCGCCGCTGAGACGCAGAGACTGCTGGCGCCGGGTGGGGGAGTGGCCGGCGTGGGTAGCGTAGCTCTGCGTACCCAGGCGCCGTTGGGCGCGCCGTTGATTTTGTCCCCGCGCATGTCGGGCGCGCCAACCCAAGCGGGCTTGTTGAACGGTACCGGGGCCGGAGCCGCGGCCGGGCTGCTCTCCCCAGGCGAGCCAGCCCACCAGCTGATCTACGCGTCTCCGTACGCAGACTACGCGAACTACGCGGCGCTGACCGCGGCCGCCAATCCGCTCTTGACGGCTGAGTACGCCGCCGCCGACCATACGGGTGGGTTGTTCGCCCGTTGATCTTTTCAGCTAACGTTTGATAACATCTGGATACATCATCGGTATTTTTACTTTGAACTATTCAGTAGTAATATATAATAAGTTCAATCGCAATGAAAAAGGAATGAAAAAAGAAAAAAAAATTGCCAACAATAACGGCTGCTGATTTTCAGTACAGTCTGGTCGCGTAGTTTCAATAATGGACATCGAATTAAATCCGTTATTTTTCAATCAATATAGATATAATAAAAATAGCATACGAATTATATTGCCAACTTTGGACCATACTGACAATCTTTTTGAACTTTTAAAGGGAATATGATTTCAATTCTAATTTCAGCTTAACTCTTTTGTTTCTTACAAGTCTATCAGTATCTACTTGTTAGGTGTGAAGCAATTTTTGGTACGCCACCTTCTACATTTCTGCATTCTGAGCTGAAATGTTAATTAAAAAAACGAATCTGGTCTATTCTAATCGATTAATAGCCTCCCTATATTTCTGTTTTAAATAAAATGAATACAAATAAAAATAAACTCGAGCTTAAACCTTGTTTCTTAACGGGTAGTTGTTGTCCACTTGTTATCAAATGTCCATTAATACTAACGCTAAATACGGTACCGGGTTAATACCTAAAGTCGTCCAAACACTCACGTGTAGTCAAGTCATTCTCGTTTAGGTAGGTAATGATGATAGAACAAATTTATTTAATGTCCGATATAATATTAAGAACATGTTAAACTCAATTTTACAATCCGTTAGTGATAGAATAACTGCATGGTTATGTATTAATGATTTTTCGTAATACCAAAGTCACTTGTAACCTTCAAGTTGCATGACTTAAATGTCGTTTGACTTAGCTTGTCTTGCCTTAGCTTTCGTGAACATCTTAAGGAAGTTACGAGTCGAGAACTAATATCAGATAGTTTTAAGATTGATTCAGTTCACGAAACTGATGCACTAACAGCCCGTTCACAACTGGACCATTTTTCTCTGATCCGTTGTTACTTGATATAACTGATGTACTAAAGTACTGAGTAGTAGTACTAGTACTAAAGTAATCTGATACTGATCAGTTCTGCCGTCCTTAAGCTATAATGTTGTTACATACCAAAACCACTTATAGTTTTTTAAAAATTCGTGCTACCGAATCAGATGCCATATGTAAGAGTTTGAGGCATCAAAAATAGATCTAATAGAGCTATTTTAAATAGTGATATTTTCAATTTATATTTTACTGATTGTGAAAACTTCAAATGTCGAAATCAGCTAGATGTTGGATAATGGAATTTTAGCTTAAGGACGGGGGAAAGCAGTCCGTTCAAACGTAACCCTCTATTATTGTACCTACGAAGTAAAGATGTTAAAACTCTTAGTGGTTCGATATCAGAGAAACTACAATCTATTTCTGCTTTATGACAGCGGTATCATTGCTACCGTGCTTTGATATGACTGGAAAGAGAGAGACACTTGTCACGTTTCAACTTACTCACGTTCAACGTCCTCATGGGTAGCAACGTATCTGTGGCTAACTTCAGGAGAGTTTCAATCCTATTTGATATTGGCCGTTACAGACGATTGTGGGCGGCAGTGACTACTTACCATCATGGGCACTTCTCATTTGATACTTCTATGTTATATAAACATCAGTACAGTATTGGTGGTCTGTTCTCATTTACACACACTTCATAGGATACAACACTACATAGCGCTAGGTAGTGTGACTCATTATTATGATCAAGAGTACCACATAATAAATAACGGACAGTATGCAAACGCTTAGTAGTAAGATTCCGGTCTCTCACGCTAAGAATCCTGGATTCGAATCCCGCACGTACCTGTCATTTTCGAAGTTATGTGCGTATTAGAAATTAATTATCACCTGCTTTAACGGTGAAGGAAAACGTCGTGAGGAAACTTACACATCTGAAAATTCTCTATAAAGTCCTTGAAGGTCTGTGAAGTCTACCAATCCGCGCTTGGCTAGCGTGGTAGACTATGGCCTGATCCTTCGCATTCTAAGAAGAGACCCGTGCCCAGTAGTGGGACATTAATGGGCTGATGATGATGTGCTGATGATGCAAAGGCCCAGTGGTAAGATTGTGGCCTCTCACGCAGGGAATCCTGAATTCGAACCCCTGGGATTTTTCGAAGCTATGTGCGTATTAGAAATTAATTATCACTTGCTTTAACGATAAGGGAAATGTCGTGATGAAACCTACGCATCTGAGAGTTCTTTGTGAAGTTCTTCAAGGTGTGTGAAGTCTGCCAATAGTCTTGGCCGGCGTGTTGGACCATAGCTTAACCTTTCTCGTGCTGGACGGAGAACCGTGGTCAGCAGGGGACAGTAATAGATTGATGATGATGTTAATGATGATGACTTCCATCTTCAAAGATTTCCATCCTTATCAAAATATCTTCATGCAAATATATATCCGTTGGTCTGTTCGTCTGTTCAGTTTCTATAGACAAAACAGAACGAACACTCAACGGATCACTGATCAATGGTGTTTTTTTACTGGATTCGGTATAGTCATAAGGTAATTTATACAGCCATACAGTGTCAAATAAAGACGGATCCGACAAAAATGGTCCCGAATCCAAACGCAGCGTGAACGGACTAACATTGGACACCGAAATAACTAACGACTAATCCATTTGTATGACGTCATTGAAACTGTGTGTGAATTAAATGTTTTAATGGGGTTGCAGCGTCGAGGTACCTTCTCGCTGGCTTTTGACATTGGCCGCAAATGCAGACCTCAGTAAGATACGACAGCATCCAAACTTCACCGTATCGCCCGACGCATCACTTTTACCGTCCCTGACTTTTTTTTATGTTCCCGGACTCTTTAAATCATAAAGCCATGATCGACATCAACAGTTCTAGCTTAAGTCTATATAGATTAAGTACGATATAGTATAGTGACTCGATTATTGTATCTACGATGTTATTGATATGAATCGACCCTTGTTTTCGTATAGCCGTTTGTACAGATATAAAGTATATTTTGTTTTCGAACAAACAAAGAAATTTATTGCTTATTTATTATTTTATAACGGATAATTTTTAATCATTTACAAGGAGTAATATAATTTTTTTTTCAGGTATTTATTGCAAATTTTATTTTATCGTTATATCGTATGGCAGTTTCGTTTGGTTTCCATGACGGAACATATCAACTTTATAGCGACTGCCAATAGAAATCATTTAAGTTACCGATGTTTCGTATACAAAGACATAGTTTATATCCGATATACACACCTATTCGTTTTCAAGTTTGACCGCATTACGCGACATTCATGGTTCTTGTGATAACCCTTGCTTGTAACACAACTAATATACTTATTAACATTTCGTTAATGTGATGGTCTCACATTACGTCACACAATTTTGACTTAAATTTGTTTCGTCTTAAACTCTCGCATGTATACATTGCCATTATAGATTTCCAGTATGTGAATAACAATTAAAATTTATTTTTTATTAACCGTTAAAATCTCTGAATGACGGAATTTGTCACTCGAACAATTCAGCGATTACAAGCAAAAGGGACCAAATGCGATTTGATTTACGAGCAACGTGCACTTAATATTTTAACAATTAACCACACTGACAACATGTTTAATCCACTTGTCTCACAGCCGACGACTAAACAGTAGCTACAAATTTTGTCGTTAAACAATTGAACGAAAATTAAACATCGTCAAATAATATTTATTATCACGATCGGTTCATCTAAGGATGGTACTAAGTGTTATTCGACCATTTGTAATAATAAAATTAATTCCGTTTAAATCAATTTCATTCCAGGTAAATTGATCTACTACTGCGAATAACTGTTAACATCATTAATGTTTGTATTCAAATGTGATATTGTTTTAAAAATATGTATTAAGTAAAAAAAAATAATTAATTTAGTACTGTGAGCGTAAGCTGCCGAATTCCAAATTATTTCTTTAATATTTAAAAATGTAACTATTCATTGTATCAGGATGTTTATTTATTGTTAAAATTATTTACGTCTAATCTAAAAAAAATTACGTCTGACGTTCACTCGTTCGCGGTGAGACAAGTCGGCAAAGTTGAGCATACACTAAGTATCAGAACTGTCAAACATTCTAGGTGGTAATACACTACACCTTTAACGTAACATTTCGAAAAACATACGACGCAGCACATCAAATGTTATATGATTGTTATATATAACTATGTCGTAAATTAATAATTTATTAGCCATACTATATATTTATAAACATACCATAGGTTAAGTGATTATTATCTTGTAAAGATATTTACTTAGTTTAGAAACGAGTGAGCTTTACGAGCCGTGTTTTGCGTTTCATTCAACTGCAGTCAAAGATATAACATTAAATAGATGTCGCGTCACAGAACAAATATACTCCAATAAACGGATCGATTTTTAATTGGTGTGTGAAAGACGCCGTCAGCCTCATGTGTCGTAGTATATCTGTGTATACGAGAGATGTATGTTACCACAGGAAACATTAGCAGAAAAAAAAATCCGGATTGGAATATAAATATATTCCAATCTTAAATCATTTTGCCCTTGTCGAGCTCTCACAGTAATATAAACTTGAAGTAAGTAATATCTTTGACCGCAGTTTATTCTATCGAGTCAGAGTATTTACGAAAAATCATGCCAGCCATTACCTGTACCTTGACTGGGTCTGCTATTGCCCGTTATTAAAGTTTTATTTTGTTATTTTTCCAAAGCAATAAAATATATAGGTAATCGATAGGCGTAGGTAAGCATAATAATAGATATTAGTGATACTGCCAAAAGAAATGCTTTGCTAAGAAAATTAATATATTCTAAATGAAGATTATTTGGCAGTGATAGAATATTCGCGATTTTAGGTTTAGTTTTCTACGAGAGATGAGTTTTCATGAAATTAATGAGATTAAATTTCTTTTCAGCATTTAAAATGTAAAAGTTGGTCATCCGGGCATTGTTTAGCGTAAATGTTTTGCTATTATATTTTTAAGCTGTCTGTTTAACGTGGAGCATTTCGAGACTCTACTTAAATATTACCAAACGCAACACTTGAAATGAAACTTGCAGTAAATTTATCCTGTATATTTTTTTCCTTTCCCACAGATGAACTTAAAAATAAATTTTGTCTGTGGTATATATATATGTCATTGATGCTGAATTTGATATGTTTTTGTCTATGGTTGTATAAAATGCTCTGCTTAGACCCAGATGTTAAATGTGAGTATGCCGCTAGGTGTCGTGCGGAGGGCGGGTCGGCTCGCGCAAGTGAGGGAGCACCCTTACCAGCGCACTGCCTTACCAGCGCCTTAATTCCCGCCAAACTGTCCGCCATATTGTCCACAAGGTGAGAAAGCGCGCGCATGCTTACGATGAATACGCTTGCTTGAATCGATGTATTTAAGACGAACACACGACGTATATTTACCGACTTGCAATGAATAGGACGTTTGGTGATTAGGTATCCGGCCGAGTACTAAATAAAAAAAGTTATGTTCGGTCGAAAACCCAATATGTAAGTTATGTTCGGTCGACTACCAAATAATAAAAGTTATGTTCGGTCGAAAACCAAATATGAAAGTTCTGTTCGGTTGAGTAGCAAATTCGTTTTCATTTGACATTAAATTTCATTGCTTGTGATTGACTAGTATTTCTCGACGTTACTTTTTATTAAGTTGTGTTTTATTTATTGATTATTATTTACAAATTAACATATAAGCAAATTTCCATTGATGAATAATTATTATTTTTACTATTATGTACTTCTATCATTTTGAGCAAAAAAGTATGTTGATATTCTTCGAAACCAACTATTCAGTACAAGGCCGAATAAAACACAAATAAACGGTATTCTGCTGAATGTAACTTAATGTTGGGTATTTTACCGAATAAGAAACCGCATACCCAGAAACGTGGATGGTAGCCGAACATTCGTTGCGAGTTTAATGTTTACGAATCTCATTTATTTTAATTTTTTTCATTATTCCCTATACCGAAACTGTTCGTCTTAAGCTTCATGTCTCACGGTTGAAGTATGAATCACGGAAGTTTGTCGTAGTTACCTAGGAGTCATATTCATCAGTAAGAATGCGTGGGTGCCTCTGCTTTATTGTCTCTCTGTGTCCTTTTTTTCTATTTATTATTATTATTGTGTACTTATTAGTTATCGAGTAGTTGATTAGGAATATGACGTGTTATGCCCATCACTACTTCATACCGGATCTGAAGTGAATCTGCATAATTTAAAACTGTGATTTTTATATTTTCTTTTTTTTTATAGAATTTTTGAAACATGTTGTGACGACGCTTGCAACTGAAGTGTATTTTGGGTTATTATGATTTGGTGATTAGTACAGCTGAATTAATCCCACTCGCGTCCGCGATGCTGGTGTTGTAATCCCGTCTCACAACATGCATCTCGGATAGTCTACATTATCTGCGCGAATAATGTCCTTTCGGGTATCGTTTAGAAATATTTGCGAGGGAAGAAGGATGTCAGATACATGTTCTGTTAATTTATTTGGAGTTTATTTATGTTTAGAATCTGTCACATATGTTTGTGTTCAATTTTGCCAAATACTATACAGCAGGTGCTACTTTCGGGTTGTGAAATCCTTCTTTCCTGAGTTTCGCCCAGTATTAGTCAAAGGGAAGAGCATTTTCAGAATTTGTGCCATCGATCCAGTATTATACAAAATGCCCCTCCTTTGACTTAATGTTTTCTTAATCATCACAAGTTTTTCTTAGTCAATATAAGATTTTTATATGAGAAAATTTAAGCTAGTTGTTTCTATTTTGCCTTAGGTATTATATTTTATCTACTTTCGTATATGAAAGTTATTATTATTATTAAGATTATTTGCACTTGTGTCCTTGTGGATGTATAAAGGCATCCAATTGCCTTTACGTATTATCACGCTTTATATAAAATGAAATATAATCGGATTGCTATCCAATATATCAAATATAAATACGAAGATGTCTGTGTAAAATGTTATTTCAATTGTTGATTGTAAATATTAAATGCATTTCAGAAGGTATACATTGCAATAAATTGTCTGAATTTTACCATAAGCGTTTTCTTTTTAGCTGGATAGGTCCGCGATGTAACGTGATATATTGATATTGTCTGAATACATAAGTCGATAAAGTTGATGACGTGCAGTCATTTGGTCAGTTGTAGCCTCACACGACTAACATGCAACTCCACAAGGCCAAGTTCCTGTTTGTTTACATAATAATTGCGAAGAGCACCGTCATAATTGCTATTGTCACTTGCAGATTATTTGTAACTATGTATTTATATTATGAGTCACTAACATGCAAATATGTAATGACGTATTGATACGTTATCACAAACTTATTAACAATTTTTATGAGAATGCTATCATATACAATTATATTGAAATTATGCAGCGATGTGTTGAATAACTTACATACTTGCATCGGGGTGCTATGGTTATACATAAGTGATAAATGATTACCTATGCTTGTTTGTCTGGGCAGTGCTTGAAGCATCCATACGAGAATGGCGCACCGTTCGATATGTGTCAAGCATTGCTCGTCTGGGAACTATTGGGCATTTTAATCCTATACTGTAGATTATCATTATCATACTAAATTATTTTAACATTTTCAACCATTAACTACGTAAACTAATTATATAAGCAAGGACCCGAGTATAATTTATTAACTGGCCCACGTTGAAAGTTTTGCGCGGCACGAATGCCTGATAGCCTCCCCTTGGTTATTTTATTGAATTCTATTTATTATATTGAAATTCCGTTCACCGTGCATCAATTCGAGTTCACGATTTATCGCTTTCGTTGGCTGCATGTCGTGTCGGTTCCGTACGTGGAATCGTGCAATTTGGTCAATTTCCGACTCCATGTGAACAACCCTAAGTCCTTCGACATCGGAATTGTCATAATAAGCTAACACCGTGACGTAGAACTCCAGGCGCGGGCAGCGACAGTGTAGCCAACTTTTAAAATTGCAGTGTAGCGGGTAAAACTCGGGGTTTGTTCGGATTTATACGTAAAAAAAATAACTGTTCAATTGCATTACAATTAAATTGTATTTACATCTCGCTCGGGCGGGAAAGATTTTCTAATATGGAGTTTTGGTTTACTTTAATACCATCCACTGTACAATGGGAATGACACCTTATTACTAATGTTTTCTTATCATATTATAATATTTTAATTAATATTATATTATCTTAAGAAATATTAATAATCTGGGTATTTACCATTTACGGCCGGACAAAGTGGGTATCCTTGAGCCCCGAATAACCCCATCCACCTTCCTACTTAAGACAGTGCGATAGGATACGTAAAACTAGGGTAGGTTATCAATGTTGGCAACACTGAGCAGCGAACGACAGCGTTGAATCGAGCTCGCGTTGAGCGGACGCGTGTAGTCGGACCATGACATTTTGATCGATACTAACATTCTGTTTTCTCTCTTCTCGTTAACCCGGCTAGGTGAGTGCTAACGGCGCCGAGGCTAACAGGAGAAACGGCCGGCCGCGCGCACCGGATCCCTTCGCCGCGTAACATAATCATCGGAACATCGACCACCATGTAGCTATAGCTGTTGGGCCTTTCACGTTAACATATACTATGTATTTTAATAGTCTAACTATTAACATTTATATGCCTGTTATGTTTATAACGATGAACTTTATTAACATTTTTTTTTTATAATATTTTTTGAAGTGGCACACGCCATCGACTATATTTACTGTATTGTAACATGTATTTCTGTTGTCGCCTGATCGTGTTGTTGTTAGCTCGAGTGTTGTTAGGTTACCCTGACTACCTTACGCGGCGCTAAATGTAACGTTAAATTCTTTATTATTAGTTATTTAATAGTTATAATTTTATTTTATTTTAACTTTTTGCTATATGAACGGAAGTTTATCACAAATCATGCCTATTTAGCGCCGTATAATGATTTTATTTGGTTTGAATTGTTTTTTTGAAATTTCAAAGCCTTTTTTAACGTAATTTGGATCATGAAATTGTTTTATGTCGCTTACTTTACTGTCTGTTTTGATATGAAAAGGCAGAACAAGCAATCAGAGGCTTCGTTTTGAGAAAATATTAATAGTGTAAACTAAAGTAACGTTGCAAAATTCAATATCATTTAGATTCAATAGTTTTGATATCAGCAATAAATATTTGTAAGAAAATTTAGTGTATAGTTTGCAAAATGAATGCATAGATGCGTTATGATAGTAGTAGATTTATAGTACAAAATGCGCAAAACATTTCGATCTGAGCCGAGCTGTATCCGTTCAAGATCTTCGTTACGCGTGGAATGAAGTGTCAATGTCAAATGTAAGTATGATGATAAAAATATTTTTACAAAATTTTTAGCGCTTCTCTATTTGAATCGGACCGATTTCGAATGAGTCTTAAGTTACTTTCGTGCACGTATTGACCCCACTTGCATTATATTTCGGCAATACATTATATACTTTAAAACCAAAGACTATATATTAATGTAATGTCAATTAATTTTGAAATATATTTTTATGAAAATTAATTCAAATTGAAAAGTCTTCCTTAAAACTTTCATTATAAGGGTCAGTATGTACACGAAACTCGATTACTATCTTTAAGTTATATTTTAACATTATATTCTTATTATATTATTAATATTTATGCATAAAGATCAAACATTAATGCATCCCAAGTG
>DWKL01002817.1:0-12219 GCA_018249415.1 Phareas burnsi | reverse complement strand
ATGTCAAATATTAAACTTAACAGTCGTAAATGTCAATGTGATAAATTATGTCAATGATATGTCAAAGTAAAAATTAAAAATAGAATTATAGTTAAAAATAATCAAATGATATAATTATAAGAGTAGGTATATCGGATTTAATGATTTGGGAAAGAGATAATATAATAAATATATTATTAGCATTTAAATTTTTGGACAAAAATCGAACGAGAGAGCTGTGCATATAAACACCAGACAAGTCATGAATGTATCGTCGTTCGAAGATTCTATTGATCGATCTATTGATCGGTGATCTTTTTTTCTTATCATATTTTTTTTGCTATTTTCATTCTTCTTATAAATACATTTCGCGGATGTGGGTGCTAATTTGGGCGTGCGATGTGTTGAATAAAGTGGGGGAATTGATGAAGGATGGAGAAGATGGAACCCGAAATGTGACAAATATGCTGTGTTTAAGAACTACATTATAAGCATTTACAATATATTAGTAATCCACCAGCCCCCAAAGGTTTACGAGCAATACCTCTGCATCGTTAGGACAGAGAAGTTGAAACTTACAATTTAATGAGTAAATCCCTGTTAACAAATACATTGTTTAATAATAACAATTTAATATTAATTAAATTATAATTACCTTTATTCCAATGTGGATGGGGAAGTCTGATGCTAGAGCCGGTTGGGGGTGAAGAGCCGGCAGGAGCGGCAGTGGTAGAGGACAGGACATCATAGCTGCTCCAACCTGGAAAGAAAATAAATATACTTTAACATTCACGAACTATGACATACAAGTCAGGAATAGAATAAAAAAAAACAGAAAAACCACATTCAATTACAAAATCAAATAATAAGTAAACTAAAAAAATCTAAAAAAAATAATTTATTTTTTATTTGAGAGTGATGGCCACCAAATGTTAAGTGATCAAGGCAGCCTATGGACACCCATATCTAACCCCAAATAGGACTGAAGTCCTATTTGAAGACGTTCTTAGATGCATCACTGTACTGTAGTACACTACCCGGCAACGGTACCTCTCTAATCGAAACAGAAGAATTACTTAATGGTGGATTAGGAGGGCGGCGGTAGTACCTCCTCAGACGAACTAAGTTCTACCATCTATTGAATTAAAAATGTCTACAATTTTTTAATATATATTATGGTGTAGAAAAACATGGCGTTTCCACATTTATCAAAATGAATTTTTCCATTTCTTATTTTCACTGCACAGACTATCTCTATTCAGTAGCTTGTTGGCAAACGAACCGCGGATGTGTAAAATTGTAAAATCGATAGATACGGGAGCTGAAAAAGGACAGAATTTTCAGAAATAAACCATCGACGGACTCGGTAAAATAAACCATAACCGGTAACATAATACGCGGATGAAATAAAAGATAAAAGTCCACCAATCCGCACACATATACAGAATAAACTGAATCGCAAACATGACATCGTAATCTGGATGTTCAGGGCCCGTTTTTCTTCTTCATTTGCTATATCTATGTAAATAGAGAAAACTTCCGTTTGTATGCTCACGTGTGGTTGGTTCTCTTTTTGCATAGAAATAGCAAACTAGCATGCAGTTTGTTCATCTGATTGTGAGTGGTCAGCGGTCACTGTCGGCTATAAATATCAGTAATCAATCCCAAATAGGATTGAAATTCCACACATGATCGGCTACAGATCCGCTGCTGCTCCTGAAGACTAAGTTGGAACGCCTCGTGTTGGGTGTAGTGTCCTTCCCTTACATACACTTCAAACCAGAATGACAGTGTTTAATTACTGCTAATATGCAGCAGAAATAAATGTAGCAGCCGTGCCTTCGGAGACGATGGTCTTCTTCCATTCCAGTTCCATCATGGTCTTTCAGGTACAGTTATGGGGAACATCAAATTTTTCCTTTATGAAACACAATTGGTCTTACATGCCGGTTGTGTGTCGACATATAGGAGACATTTTTGACATTCTGACATGTACCCGGGGCCTGATGTTTCGCTTGTGAACTGACTTTCAATTTATACTGTATATTGTGTATATATTAGTAAATAACAACTGAGAACCATGGGCATAATGAAAAAAAACCTTCTTAGTACATTTGGTACTTAGTCCACCTTTTTATATACATACACAGTGTGCATAATCATATCACTATATTTATATATTTTAATTTATACTATTGAATATGAAATAGCATCTATTCAACCAACAGATATATATGTATATATAACATGTATATGTATATATAACATGCAATCTTTATTACAACAATCTTTGCTCTTCCTTGCTTAATATTGCGTATAATCTATGTATGTCAAAGGGCCCTATTCTTAACTAACCATTGATAGGGCAGAATAAAAGTCCTAGGTAGGACATCCTAAAACTATGTTAATGATAAGACTGATAACTCGACCTGGATAAGCCCCCCGTGGAAAATATGCCTATAATTAGAAAACAGCATTGCGAATGTAGCTGTTTTGCAGCAAAAATAAAATTATAATACTTTACGACTTGATGTTACCTAGACTTAACCCTGTGCATGGAAGGTACGCAAGTAAAAAATGTGCATTAAAACTTCGACACCATGGCAAAGTATGAAATCGTTGGATAAATATTAAATGGACAATATTAAAGTCCACACATCGTAAATTTGTAGGTGTTGAGTTTTTGAAACAATGTGTGATGCTGACTTTCGACTAGTTAGAACTATACTATTGAAAACTCAGATTATAACAAATTGTTAAAAATATATTTTTAAATCATTTCAGACAACTTAGATTTTATGAAAGTCCGAAGTCACACAGAGTATAAAACTAAAAATCAAAAGCTTACTCTTTGATCTTAGGTACATCAAATATTTTCAAAAGTTTACATGAAAACGTGAAACGATATGAACATGACAAATAGACATTGAAACTGGTTAGGTTTTTTATGTTTAAAGAGTAGCAAACGAGCATGCAGGCTATCAGATGTTAGGTGATCCCTGCAGCCTATGAACACCTACTTTAAACAAGACTGAGGCTCTATCTGAGGTCGTACGCATATGTACTATTAAGACCTGACGACTAAGATAGTAGCCTCGCTAGTAACTGTGCTCGACAACCACAAAGCGTAAGATATTGGGTTTGGTTGGTCCAACCGTTAGCTAGAAACATTTTTTAAATGTAATTGGAATAACGTAGCTTAGAGTCCAAAGGATTTGTCTTATTTTGTTGAGCTGTCACTGCCACCTATGAACATTCAAACTAACTCCACATAGGACAGGATTCCTAACATAAGTCGATCACAGATCCGCTGCTGAGCTAAGAACTAAGTTGGAATATCTCGTGAATTTTTTTCTGGCTACAACCTTTTTTACGTCTCACTGCTGGGCTCGGGTCTCTTCTCACAACTGAAGAAAACCTGGAACATACTTCACCACGCTGTTCCAGAGTGAATTGGTGGAAAAACGGGATAGTAGCAAACTCGTGTCGGTTATTTGTCGAACCGCCCAGACCCAGACCAAGAACTTAACGTGTCTTCCGAAGCATCGATGCACACATGTAATTCAGCCACTAGCGGTCATCCATCCAACTCCTGAACGCGCCCGATAATTATTTGATAAGTGGTCACCGCAGCCAATGGACGCCCACATCCAACCTCAAACAAAACTGAAATTCAGTTTGAGGTTGTATATGGATGCGTCATTACTCCCGAGGACTATGGTCGCCTCGTAATATGTGTGCCTCACAACCGCACCTCTCCAACCGAAACAAAAACTGCTTTACGGTAGGTTATGAGAGCTACGGTGGTACTTCCCCAGACGGACGATTGTTCTTCTACCACCTATTAAACTTAACACTTTGACTGCGGCAAACACGCCTGTTGTGTTGCCGGCCGCACAGGCCGATTGTTCCGAATATTAGCCGCCGCAGTCATCGTGTTAATAGATGGGATATTATGAACTAAAGCCGGTATCTACTACTACCTACGGTCTATTGCTACTACCTACTATCGGTTACTACAACTTATGAATACCCTAAATGTGCCTGCCTAAATGTAAGTGTAGCCATAGTACTGTTGCTTTAAACACGAAAAGTTTCACCCTCGAGTTGTGGGCACACAACATAAGCCCGATTGTTTATGAATTTTCCTGGTATAAATACGTCACGGTTACCGGGCAACGCCGCGTGACTCAGCCGGTACAGCATCGCTGCCATATATTATTCATAACGTTTTCAGCGAAGCGGCCCACACGGAATATTAGAGAGCCGACCCGCCCGGTTCATCCGGCCTTTTCAAATTCATCGCTAACTAAATTGTTTTCGACGTTTCAATGCCACATTATCTACATTGTACATAGCAGTGAGTTTCGCTATTTTTGAATAACAATATTAAACGATTAAGAATAGAGAGATTAATTAAAAATTAATTGTCACTTGCTTTAACAGTGAAGGAAAACATCCTAAGAAACCTACATGTGAAAGTTCTCTGTTAAGTTCTCGAAGGTGTTTGAAGTCTACCAATGCGCACTTGGCCAGTGTGGTGGACTATGGCCTAAACCTCCTCATTCTGAGAGAGGACCCTTGGTCAGTAGTGGGACATAATGGGTTGATAATGACGAATACAGAATAAATAAAATCGTGTTAAATTAATTAATTTATATTTTTTTAAATCTCTTCAGAGTAATTCTTTAAAGCCAAAAGGAATTCAAAAATGCCTGCCTGCCTGTCTGTCTATAAAATCACATATATGTAACTTAAAAACTACTTAGCGTATAAGAAGGACTTTTAATATATTACATATAAATAACTTAAGCACCAAAATTTAGGGGTGGTAGAGTTCTTGATGGATGGCTTGAAGCGCCAAAATCGTAACCTACTTCTACATTATAGCCCCAATTACTGTTCTATTATATAATTTCAACAAACATTTTTAATAAAGCTTTTTAATAAATGCAAGAATTTTTAAAAAACGAGTATTGAAAGGTAAAGCTTTGCCACTAGCGCAAACAGTCGCCAGTTGGTGTGCTTTTAAACTTGGCGTCTTAAACTATTCAAGTACTTGGTACAACACGAGAGCTTGGTAAAACAACTCTGTACTTTGCGCCGTGAAAGACAAACATGAAAACATATTCTAATAATTAATACAGTTTTACACAAATGAACTATGAACTTTTGCCCGTTTATAATGTTAACTTATAATTCTTTGTGTCGCCAATAAATTTACGGAAATTGAAAATTTTACCATGACCATCAATCAATTTTTGTACAACTGCTTGACGTAGATCATTTCCCAGATTAAGTAGGACTTACGCTATATTCACCATACCCATGCGGCCATAAGCCCAGTGCGGATTGGTAGATTACACTCCTTGAACACTTTATGGTAAACTCTCAGGCATGTCGGTTTCCCCGCGATCTTTCCTTTCATTGACATATATTTTCTTAAATCCACGTAACGACGAAAAATCGTAGGTGTGTGCCCGTGATTTAAACCTTGGACTCTATGTGTACGAAAACGGATCTCACCACTAGACTATCATTGCTTCGAATAAAAAAACGAACATGCAAACCGGATTGTGGTCATTGCTGCTCATGAACATATGTAATAAATTTCAAATAGAATTTAAATCTTGCCGAGGTCCGCCTGGGATGCATTTCTATCCTCATGGATTAAGTTGGAACGCCTCGTGTATGTACGCCTCATGTGCATTACAGCCACCAAACAGGCACACAACAGCATTCAAGGCTTCTATTATAAAGCAGAAATAGGTATGGCGATGTTGTCTCCGGAGTCAAATCTACCATTCCATCATCAACCCATTAATATCCCACTACTAGGCACGGGTCTCGTCACAGAGTGATAATAAGGCCATAGCCCACCACACTGGCCAAGAGCGGATTGGTAGTCTTCACCCACCTTCAAGAAGTTTACAAAGAACTCTCAGACATGTAGATTCCTTCACCGTTAAAGCAAGTGATAAATAATATCTAATACGCACATAACTTCGAAAAATCAGAGGGGCTTACAGGATTCGAGGCCCGGACCTCCAATGCGGGAGCCCGGAATCATAAGCACTAGGCTATCAATGTTTTTCATTAATTCCATTACAAATAATTGACAAAACATAACATGCCCTTTAAAACTTATCTAAAGACGATGCTGCTATGATTGAAGGGTCAATTAGAAGGTCTCATGTAAATGATACTCCCTCGCTAAAACCTTAAAACTAGTACACAACATCGCAAATGTTATTGTTACAGGTAACGCAGAAATGGTAGAAGAGTTTTAGCACCTTAAGGCCTGTTAAATCTATAAACAATGTACAAAATACCAGAGGAAGAAACTTTTGCGTTTAAATTATAATATAATTGAAAAGAGGGGCGCTAAACATTTTAATTCACGGGCAATTATGAGCATCATTACGATATAAATAATATTTCTCTTAAATCAGAAAGGATAAGAAGTTTTAATCGAAACGTCGACGGGTTCCGTCGTTCACACGCTCCCAAAGGGTCTTCCTGGCGAAATAATTTAATTAAAGTATACGCATACAAGTGTACTAATTGAATGATACAAAACAAATAGAGAGTGTTGATGTAACTAATTCAATATTGCTTTAGTTGTTTGTTTGGAAACTTTTAAGTGGTATTCAACGCGCCCGATAAATTTTATTACGTATAAATTAAAACTATATAGATCGAACCACAGTAAGGCCGATTCTTTTGATTATGTTTTCTACGCAAGTAACGTTGCTTCCTAGGCTCTACGCATTTATATTTTTTTATAGTAGAAGTAGAAAATTAGCCGTATGAGAATGGTAAAACCTTCTGTGAATCGACTCTGGACTCAGGAGGCACCACCGTCACACGTACTTCTGCATTATAACAGCAGCGTTAGACGGTGCGGTGTTTTGGTTTGGAATTGGTGATAAGGGAAAGATACGAACACGACGCGTTCTAACTCAGTCGTCGGGCCACCAATGCATCTATGGTCAAATTCAGATAGGACTTCAATCTTAGGAGGGCTTAGTTGGAACGCCTCGTGTAAATCTCTTTCTTACTACAACCTTGAAACCACAGCAAAGGAGCACGTGACATTGCTGTCAAAATGTAAAAAAAGTTTGCGGGTGATGCCTTCGGATTCAAATCATTGTAAAAAGCGTGTATGTACATAAATACATTTGTACGTACATAAAGTAGTAATAAGTTATACTCCTTAGGCATTATCAATAAAATATTTCTTTGCCTTTTAAAAATTTTAATTGAGCAAATGACCAATTTACGAAAATGAATACTACAAAAAAGTAAATAATATATATGTGTTACATCGGCGCGCCCAACTTCGTCCCACACAAAAAATACTAGCTGACCTGTTTACCTAAACGGGCTAAAGGAAGTATAACTTCAAAAACTTGTATATTTAAAATCACACAATATACAAATTATAAAGTTATATAATATACCATCCTAAGTACCCAAACACGTAGGGATTTCAAAGTATTTTATTAGATTATTTCTCGTTCAGATGTCCAAACAATACCTAGTAATACTCCAAATATATACCACAATTGATATAGCATCCATTTACAAACAAGTATGATGGTTTTATTTTTTCTGTTTAACAATAATAGAGGGCGCTGTACTTATAAATTATTAGGCAAGTTACAAGAGATTTTTTCACTCGTAGGTAAACATTATTGTCTGGAACATAAAGTAATTATTCATTATAGGTACTTCACTCAGTACATAATGTATAAAGGAGCACTTTAGTGATAACATAAAGGAACGTGAAAAGCAAATTCTAAAGTGTATTTTATCTTAAAGTTCCATTGTATCACATATAGGTAACTTAAATAGACTAAACTATGAAAGTTTACACAAATATATGGTATTTCATTATATTTATGATCTAAACTGTGGAGTTTTTGTACGTAAGACATACTGTAATAATTTTGTAGATAAAAAATAGTCTAAATTACTCACTGTAAAACTATCAATCATTTTGCCTCATCAAAATACATTGAATCTTTTACTTTCTTTTGTTTTCTATACGCAAAGAGACATAAATTTTAAATACAAATGCAAAGTTTGAAGTGTCCGCCAGTTTAGTCTTCTCCAAGATTAGCCAACACAGACAAAAAAAAAATCGGAATGTGTTTTTATGTTTTGGTTTCGTGCTATTGGTATTTGATCTTAGATTTTTTAAGCCTTTTTAAAATTAGAGATAGACAACTCAACTTTATTTACTTGAAGGACAAAACACTAAAACCAATGCTATCCAGGTCCGGTGATAAAGCGCGGCTGTAAAACAGAACCAACAGTTAGAGAGGTGCGGTTGCCGGACTCACTTACAGCGAAGCGACCGTCTTAGTCCTCAAGAGTAGTTACGCATCTACATACGACCTCAATAAGAAGTTCAGTTGTGTTTGAGGTTAGATGTGGGTGTCCATGGGCTGCAGTCATCACTTAACATCAGGTGACCTACACGCGTTTGCTACTCCTCAAACACAAAAAAAACTCAAACAGACGCACTTTGTTAAATATATTTAATGTAGATAAACATAGATAAAACAATACGACAGTGTCATAAAAATATATCTCAAACAGCGGTTAGCGGTGAGATAGTTTAGTAACATCATGAATAATATTAATTGTGTACATTAATGTAATTAATGGAGTTAGGTAACTGGCGTAATATCAAAACTTCGTTGGTTTACGCATAGTTGAGGCTACGCGGTTGAGCTGAAAGACTGATAACTAAGTAGTCGATTATCGGTCAGCGACTCGTAAATATAAACCCATTTATACATTTTTATGGATAATAACAACATATCTACAGACAAATACCTTATACCTTTTCATGATAATATGAATGGTTCCTCGTTCAACCGACATTTATCTTTTTGAATGAAAACTTTTGGGGACGTATACCTTGATCGTCTTCAGATATTTTTTAATATAGAACCTAATTACTTAATGGGAAACCAAGGTACACATATTTAATACTTAACAAAGCGGTAGTGATAGCCTAGTAGACAAATTCGCGTCTCCCACGCTGAGAGTCCCGAGTTCGAATTACGCAAGTATCATTTACTTTTCGAAGTTAACAGCTTATGATATGAGAAATTAATTATCACTTGATTTAATGCTGAAAAAAAACATCGTGAGCAACCTACATATTTGAGGATTCTCTGTAAACCTGTAGAAGGTGTGTATAATCTACCAATCCACACTTGGACAGCGTGGTCCATAACGGTAACGGTAAACGTGGTAAGTTTTATCATTTTAAGACTAGACCCATGCCCAATAGTGAGACAGTAATGGTTTGATGAAATCAAAGCTCATTATGAATCAAATTCTACGATGTATATAAATATAGGTTATTCGTTAAGCTTATTAAATTAACGTTAGGTTCGTTTGTTAAATTTCAGTTAAATAAATTCTAAATTCAAATATATGGATCAGTGAAATACTAGAAACATTTACGTTTTGTATCGACTGACCGAAGATTAATGGTGAAAGATTTCCGACAGCGATAAATGAAATAAGTACCTTTTTAATAAACGGCCCTTCTGAAATAATTAATTAACCGAAGAACGATTGGCTTTCTATAATTTTGACGGATTCAATTATTTTATCCATAGACGAGATATCATGCAGAAATGACAAGCCTGAAAAACGCGCGCGCTTTCGTTTTGGCTATTTAAATATATCCTATTAAATATGATTAGGCTGGTGAATGTTTTGTTTTTCGAAATTATATGCGTGATAAAAAAATATTATCACTTGCTTTGGCGATGAAGGAAAATATAATACGGTTAACTACGTGCCAGGGATTTTTTCGTGAAGTTGTTAAAGGTGTGGGAACCCTGATAATCAGTATTTGGCCAGCGTGGTGGTCAGACACGAAACATTTGCCCAACAGTCGATATTAACGATGAAGAATGGTAAACGAATAGTGAAAAGCTTTAAAATTAATTATTAATTAACTAAAACGGTCAAGGGTGGCGGTGAAACCCAGTTATAAACAAACCTACTCAAATTTTATCAAAGGCTTATGAAAGAAACGCTAAATTTGCTTCATTTGAATAAGTATCATTTTCAATATGCATATGCCACTGAGCATTAAGTGGTTCTCATCTCAATTATAGAGTTAACAGATTTAATTATAAATTAATGAAATTTTCTGTATTCCAGTTCCTCTGTTTTATTAATAATATTTTTGTATATTACCAGACAATCATAGAGGGAAATGAAAAAATAATTATGTTGTTAATAATTGTCTTATTAATTATTAATTATTATACTATGGACTTCGTCACTTTCCGAAAACTTTTGTACGCGTCTACGAACTTTTAAAAAATTGTCACTATGGAAGCTGTATAATTGTTATAATATTATTAATTATTATAATCCCATTCTAATAATAATAAGAGAAATTGGCGACATCACTTTTCGTACTAAAATGCATTAGACATGTCTACATGTGCTTGTTCTGTAGATATCGTTCTTTCCAAGCTGAATAGCCCGAAATTAATTAATTAACTATTGATTTAATTGAATCGTTTCGGGCTCGCAACATTTATGCCGAGTTTTTTGTAACGCAAGTTGCTCGCAAAACTTTTTCGTTCTTAGCTAATTAAAGTTTACTAATAATATAAGACACGTTTTCTTTTCAATATTAGAATTTCAAAAGTTTGTTAAAAAATTAGGTCGTTTTTGTGCTTCAACAATAATATTAAATTAAGACTTTTAGATTTACTTTCATTATTTAACATATTTTGAACATAATATAATAAATACGATGCAAAGATAAGACGTACGATTTAAAATTCATAACAATTTTTTTATCAAATTAAAAAAAAAATAATAATTAAATATGCAATAATTATATCAGGCAATTGTAAAAATGCAAATCCAATTTTGAATCTCTCATTAACAGAAATGTATAACCCTCTTGGAGTGAAATAACTTTCAAGTCACTTAGCTATCTTAAAGCTTCATGGCATAAGTTAAGGGGGTTCTAGATTCGATTTCAGTACAGATGTCTACGTCTGGGTGTTTGTATATGAAACTGCGCGTTTCCATGACACCGATGAAACAGGACTTATTTATTTAAATAAGTATGAAATGCTATAGTTATAGCAATAAAACAATAGTACCAAACTTCACCGTCCGAACCTACTTAGTTCATAGCTAGTTAGTTCCGAGAACCTAATTCTAAGTTCTCAATAAACTCACAGAAGAGAAGGATACAAGTGGTAAGCCAATGTTCCTGTTTGTTGTCTTAACAACTTTCACCAATTAATCCGCGAACTAGCGTTCACTCCGACTTCTTTGTATAGTTTTTGAAATATAAACAAAACTCTATTACTCATTCTCAGGCTAAATACAAGTAATCATATTAAGGCTGCCTTATTCATTGTATGATTTTATTATTTTGTTAATTCAATGTATGAATAGAGCAACATTATAGGTAATTACACGTTTCGAAACTATATCTATGAGCATAAATGTTGCCCAAATTGGGGCCAAGTGTAGGACAATACACACGACATCACTGTGAATCTTCGAAAAACATGTTTGAGAATATTATAGAGAAAAATTAAAGGCTCCAAGTATGAATGGAACTGAACTTCCAGCATAAGAATCCGAAATTCATATGGACTGTTATTCTTTTGTGATAGGTTTTCCTCTGAAACACACAATGTGCAATTGAAATAATGAAAAGTACAAACATTTTCGCCTTTCATAACAAAATATTTTCGCCTCTTTGCCTAATTAAGACGATTGAAATATTTCATAACGAAGTGAAAAACGCATTAAAAGTTTATCGGCTCGCCGTCCTGGGGCGGAAAGCGAAACAATACAAAATATTGTATTAAGGAATTTCTTTTTGTTGTCACAACAACGCAAATGAAATTAGATCTCCCTTCTCTCGGGATTGAGATTGAAAAATGACTTTCTGAATGAAAGAGTTGGGGTGTACAGACCGTAGATGAGTTAAGAGTTTTCAAGAAAATTAGGGAACAACGACGAATAACCGAAATGGAACCAAGAATTACATGGAAGTTGCCATATAATCTTTCAAGAATATACGGAGGCCGTTTCTTTCGTAAACATGCTGGAGTTAGGCCCTTGTCGTACTGCATACATCAAAGAACAATAAGTAACAAATCGATAAAAAGAAAGGAAATAAGAAAATACTATATTAACAATAAACGATCAACTGCATATTAA
>DWKL01002816.1:0-12220 GCA_018249415.1 Phareas burnsi | reverse complement strand
CACCTTTAATTTTTCGAAGTTATTTGCGTATTAGAAATTACTTATCATTCGCTTTAACGGTGAAGGAAAACATCATCAGGAAACTTGCATGTCTGAGAGTTATTTGTAAAATTCTCGAAGGTGTGTGAAGTCTACCAATCCGCACTTCGATCTGATGTGTAGAGGGTCCCAAGTTCTAATCACGGCCAGGCAGACATGTAATTTAATTTTCTGTTCTAAATTTGGGTAATTGTATATTCGTCATGATCTCAACACAGAATCCTAATAAATTTAAGAAAGGAGGGGCTATCTATGGTTGGTTTCTCTCTCACTCGTTTTAATTATTTTATTTAATAATAACCTGCTTTCCACCTGATATTAAGTGGTTACTGCCACCCATGGACATTTGAAACCAACTCCACAGAGAACAGGAGTCTTTCCTGAAGCTTATCATGCGGGGTTGCCACCTCAAAAGACTAAGGTGGAACGCCTCTAAAAGTGATCTGCCTTACCATGCTCTTCGAACCAGAACACAGTAACGCTGATATACGGCAGAAATGAATGTTGCGGTAGTGCTGCCTAGTGATCGAACTTCAAAGTCCTATTACCTTTAATACAACCACTCACTACGATTTGCGGTTGGTTTGTATTATTACAACATTTTACGGAACAGTCACTGTGGCCTCCTATATTGGACCTCACCATTCTGAACCTTCAAATCCCTCTGGTTTTAACAGAAGAAGCACATCTTGAAGCAATCTTCTTATTCAAGTTCTCAAAAGTGTGTGAAGTCTACTATCCTGCGCGTGGCTAACTGTTCTGAAAAAGACTCGCCCGGCGTTAGGGCAATAGCGCCGTCCTTCAGCTGTAATGCCGTTATATAACAAAACCACTTTTCGAGTTATGGCCTAAAAAAATAAAAGCATAAGTTTGAACAACATTAAGAAAATAGAACCATAGTTACACCTTGACCTCTTTGAAGTATAGGTCATTATATACTCGGTGGATCCATTTAACTGGTATAGTGTTTCTTCCAAACGACGACAACGTCGCGGGCGGAAGTCAAACTATTCAGATCGCGATGGTGGATCGCCCTGTGGTTGATATTTGACTGTAATGTATTAAGTGTTTAAGTTTGAAGGGCATTGAGGTTATTTTTTTAAATATTATAATCATGGCATTATTACACAAAATAAAAAAATACTTTTTTGTCTTGGACTTAAAAAAAGGCCAGCTCGAAACTCATTCAGTAAATCGGACATTTTTAAATTCTTTGGCTACAATCTGTACTCTACGCGACTGTTTAACCGCAGATTTGATTGTGTTACACGTTGACAGTTTGAAAGTAAACAATTAATTTCAAGGTTTTATTTTCTTTAATTGAATGCATTTGTAACACATATTATATATAAATTATATGTAGTTTTCCGCACTCTTTCCCCATATAATCTTTCACTATGCCAAATCTCACAATAAAAAAGGGTAAAAAGTTTTCTCTTGGCCTATTAACATATATATCTTCATATCGTCGCGTCGCCAGAAAAACTCGTCAGTTTCTTGCTAAAAAATATTTTAGTATTACCGTAGATACCCGCGTGGCGCAACAGTCACTGCACCGGTCTGACACGCAGAGGGTCCAAGATTCGATTCCCGGTCGGGCAGACAAATTAAAAAAATTGATTTCTGTTGAGGCTGGGTGTTTGTATACTCGTCTTGTATGTGTCCATGGCATTTACGACACAGGGAATTCTAGCGTGGGAAGTGTTTAGTGTCGTGTATTCCGTGATAATATGTTAAAACAAGATATGTTAAAAAATAGTAACGTACAACCTCAGATAGGTATTCAGTCCTGTTTGAGGTTAGGTGGGTGTCCATAGGCTGCAGTGACCACTTAACAGTTGGCCTGGACGCACGTTTGCTACTCTTCAAACATAAAAAATACCAAAACCAGCCACATATTTCTTTTCAAAGTTGTTACATAAAAAATATATACCATTTTTTTGCGCAAGCAAAGCGAAGATATTAGAATAATTATTTTACATTTTATTTTTTAAATCAAAACAAAATAAACGAAAAATATATCTTTATTATCCCAAAGCATACCACATATACAATAAATTTATTAATTATTTAGTACAAACGATAATCCTAGCGATCTTTTGCTCCTCACCGGTAGATGGCGCTAAATATACTCTGAATCGCGCTATCAAAGTTTTCTTAACATCCTGCATATAACTATATGTAAATATAATTATATACAAGCCCCGAATCAAGTGGCCGATCTCACAATCCGCCGTGAAACAATTCTTGTGTTTCATTTGAAAAGGTTCGGTTGTCGTGTCATTTAAAACGAGGCGACCATTTTGGTTCTTAGGAGTAGCGCATCTATGTATGACTTCAGATAGGACTTTAGTTTTGTTTAAGGTTAGATGTGGTGTCCATGGGCTGCAGCGATCACTGAACATAAGGTAGCCAGCACGCTCGTTTCATCACCATCAACCTATTAATGTCCCACAGCTAGGCACTGGCCTCCTCTCAGAATGAGAATAAGGTAAATGGTTAAAGCAGCGCTGGTGCGTCCCCAGTCGAACTAGTTCTACGACGTATATATATTTTAATAATAATCATGAGTTGGTTGTCACATTCTAAAATATGAAATAACCCAAAACGCACCGCGTGTCCTGCTCTCACATAAGTATTTAATATGAATAAACAATACAGTAATTACTAACTTTATGACTATGTAGTGCTGTGAAAAAATCACTGTTTGTCGTATAATTTTCAGGATAGTAAAAAACGCGCGTGCGGCGCCCCGCGGCTTCGTTTTTGTAACGAACCGGTCACATTGCGGCAAACACATCTGTTGTTTTACTGTCCGCACCACCCGTGCGGATCGCACGCATTCGGTGTGTACCGCCGTACTGGAACACGCCTGTAGCGTTACCCACCGCACGGGTGGATCGTTTTGAATACTAGCGCCGCAGTCAATGTGTTTTAAGCTATGGCAGGCGCGGGCGATAGTTAGATGTGTGACAACTAGTGGCTAAATTTCATGCGCGCTACCATGCTTCGGAGGGCACGTATAGCAGTCGGTCCCGGTTGCTATCATTGGATAGCTGTCGTTAAACCTTGTCGGAGGGCGGTTTGAAAATTTTCGACACGGGTTGGCCACTAACCGGTATCTCCATCAATTCGCATTGGAGCAGCATGGCGGAGTATGTTCTAGGCCTTCCCTAGTTGTGGGAAGAGACCCGTGCTCAGCAGTGGAACATAAAAAAGGGTTGGAGCCAAAAAACCATTTGTGAGTTAAAAAATGCGTTTATTAATAATATAATTGGTTAAGTATGTGTTTTAATGAACACTTCCCTGGAATTAAGTCAGGGCCGGAGTGAATTTAATGAATTTTATATTACTGCCTTGCCCGCGGCTTCGTCTACGTTGACCTTAAGAGGCGTCACGGTTGTATTTCGTAATCACCTATGAGTACACAGACAATCTTTATTAGATGTGATTAAGTACAAATCTTTAACCGTACTGATATTATAAAGGTTGATTTATAAAGGAAATGTCCGTTCTTGGGGTCAAACGGCGCCATATGTCTTTCTTCAGGATGCAAAGTATCTGCTTAGCAAATTGTATTGAAATCGGTTCAGCAATTGACGCGTGAAACGGTAACAAAACTCAGTGCAGAAAACAATTTTGACTACATCGAAACGCATATCTCACTGACGATTGATAAAAAAAGCTCACAGAAACTTATCATTTATGAAAACCTATCGAATGATATCACGCTTATATAGAGTGGATTTTTTTTTCATCCCTCAGTTACACGTGAAGAGTGCCATCCCTAATTAGTACTTTTTACATCCTTCAGTTATATGTACAGAGTACCATCCCTATTAAAAAAAAAATTCATACCCTCAGTTACCTATATGGAGTGCTGACTTTAATTATTATTTCTTTCCTATAACGTTATTATGAAGTTCATAGAACATATCCACATTCAGAATTTCGTATACAGTGTCAGCTGTGTGCGAGTAAACGGGTACGAAGAGAGTCAAACGAGCGTGTGGGCCACCTGACGTTAAGTGGTCAATACAACCCATGGATACTCGCATCTACCTTCACACAAAACTGAAGTTCTGTCGAGGTAGTACATAGATGCGTCACTACTCCTGAGTACTAAAATGGTCGTCTCGCTGTAATTGTGCCCGACAACCGCACCTCTCCAACCCGAACACAAAAACTGCTTCACAGCAGATTCTGAGGTACCTCGTCTAATTCTACCACCTATATGTTTATGTTTGGAGTTTATGATTGTAATATATAATGCATTCTATCCTTTAATCCCCAAAAATAAGACAATATTTGGTGGTGTTGCTTGAGCATTTTTTACCAATAACAACATTGATTGGCAGCAATGTCTCCGCGCACCCGACGGTAAGTAAACCGTTTACGTACGCTTTTAGCGTTTCACGGGTGTGAGGCTGCGGCTCTGCGAATCCATTCTACATCGGCTTACGTTTAGTCAATTACTGGCGCTCTCCCGCGGAGTGCTAACAACAAAACCTTTACGCCTGAAAGCCTCCGCCCCGAATGTCGCCCACGCCTCGAATATTGAATACCTGTGCTGGTATGGCGTGTAAAGGTTAACACTACAAACACTTTTTAATATCATTTATGAACTAGCAGCCGACGAATTCAAATGGAAATATTTATATCAGCTATAAAAAAACACCAAAAAAAGTAAATAGGAGTTGATGAAGGTCATGAAGAGATGTGGTCATGGGATACACTTACAACGAGGCGATCGATCTCGTGTAGGACTTCAGTTCTGTTTAATTTCAGATGTGGGTGTCCATGGGCTGCAATGGTAACTTAACTTCAAGTGGCCAACCCGCTCGTTCGCTGCTGTTCTAACATTAAAAAATACGTAAATGATATCAACAATTCAAAGTTGCATGGGTTTCGAATCCGGACATCTGGAAGTCCCGAATCCATACCATTAGCCCCTGGTAAATATTTGCACATAGCGCGGCCAATACGGGCACGATGCCGAACTGAACGAGTACACTCAATACACAGTTGACTGCAGGTGCCGACGCAAAGTTCCCGCCTCACTCAGCTACCAGGTCCATTAACTGCCTCTGTTCGCAGCAGGTAGCTAATCAGGACTAGACTAATCACACTTCACCTAAGTAGCTGTGATAGCCTAATGGTTAAGATTCCGGCATCACATAGGGTCCTGGGTTGGATTTTTTGAAGATATTTGCCTATTAGAAATTAATTATCAATTGCTTTAACGGCGAAGGAAAACATCGTAAGGAAACCTACATGTCTGAGAGTTTTTTGTAAAGTTCTCGATGGAGTCTACCAATCCCCACTTGGTCAGTGCGGTGAAATATAATCTAACCCTTCTCATTCTGAGAGGAAATCCGTGTCCAGCAGTGGGACATTAATTCGTTGACCATGATGATGATATATTTATATTTTTAATACAATTACTTTAATGAATCGTTATTTAAATTTAATCTCAATTTGGCTTTGTTGTAGATGATAAATAAAAAATATATATATAACGCTTTCTACACTCATGGCCTAACACTAGTATTATTTGTGTAGTGGAAGGCATAGACACATACAAAGACGAGTAGTTGAACACCCAAATCCAGAACAGAAATCTTCAGTGTGGTATCATTGGATAGCAGCAGTTAAACCGCCTCATGTGCGGTTTGATACATCCAACACAAGTAGGCCACTAATTTGTATCTTAGTACACCAATCCGCATTGGAGAAGCGTGGTGGAGTATGATCCAAGTCTCATCCATTTATGAAGACAGATACATGTTCAGTTTAACGATAAAAAATAGTTGCATCCGTGAATTTTTGTACTATGCTTTATAATTTATTTGTAATGAACTGTTGTTCGTGCGGGCAAGTACCAGCCGCCGCCTTCATAATCCTCCGTAAAGTAGTTTTCGTGTTTCGGTTGGAGAGGTGCGGTTGCCCGAGACACTTGTCCTCAGGAGTAGTGACGCATCTTCCTACGACCTCAAATATAACTTCAGTTGGGTTAGATGTGGGTGTTCATGGGCTGCAGGGACTACTCAACATCAGGTGACTTGCATGCTCGTTTTCTACTCTTCAAGCATAAAAATAAACGCTAACCATTGATGCTGACTTTATGATTTAGGAAGATTGTATCAGTTTTTAATACTTCCATTGCACAAAAAACAAAGTTTCTCAGTAATCCGTATTATCTGGTCATATTTATATACCTCCCTAGATAGAAACAAAGTACATACACAGCTAGTTTTATAATCTTCGTATGAACCAATTGTATGTGTAACGTTATCCGACGTGCAATCGAGCTTATGTATCAGACATGAAAGACCGCCGTCACGTTTTTTACGTTCCAGTATATGGTTTAATTGAAAATATCTTGCTCCAACGTCTCAAGTGAAACTGGATGTGTTTTCCCACATCTGGAGAGAACGAGATACAATACGCCTTTATTAATATTTAGACCTATTCAACTTTATTACTTACATTGTTTCAGCTGCATACCAGTTTATTTTTATTGTGTCATCGTCATCTTAAACCCGTTAATGCTCCACTGTTGGGCACGGGTCTCCTGGCGGAATGAGGGTTAAGCCATAGCTCACCACGCTGGCGAAGTGCGGATTGGTAGACTTCACGCACCTACAAGGACTTGTGTTATCACTATAGGGTTGTTAATATTTCTTTCATCATTAACACATTAATGTCCTAACTCTGGGTACAGGTCTCTCACTATGAGCAGGGTTAGGTCATAGTGCACCGCGCAAGGTAAGTGCGAATTGGTAGATTCACACACCTTTAAGAACTTTACATAGAACTCAAATGTGCAGATTTCCTCACGGTGCTTTTCGTTAAAACGGATGATAATTAATTTTTAATACGCATATAACTTCGGAAAATGTGATGTGCGCGCGGGATTCGAATCCTGGACATCCAAAGTGAGAGTTCGGGCTCTTAACCACTAGGCTATTACTGTTTAATATTTTCCTATTTATGGCTAAAGCAAAAGTGTACGATTCAATCAGGACATAGAGAACCAGTTCCATGGTTTCCTGAATGTAGGCGATGGTGATTTACCGTCGGGTCACTTGTGTAGGCCACTGTTAGATTTAAATGTATTTAAAAAAATCTTCTCATAAATTTTATACTGTTGCGTAGGGGCAAAGTAATAATATATCGCTATAATGAATAGCACTACGGACGCGCCGCCATTATGTTTAACCGTTCATCGCTATAAATGTAAACTACGATTTTTATCCGGATGCTTATAAAATGCAATTTTCGCGTAGATTGCTCCTACAATTTTCTAGTTTTTGTTGCATTAATGTACATAATAAACATGTATTTTAATTCATCATTTGTATTTCAGTTTAGCTACATAACACATTCGGGTCACATTCTGACTACGATTATCCTGACTTACTACTTGCGGGTCATTGTTTATTACTTTTAAAAGCCAAATCAGATCTTTCCTGAAGCTCCTTCTACCGATATTCAAGATTATGGGACATATTTTATTACATTTTAGAGCCAAATTAGGAGAAGATCTTTCCTGAGGCTTCTTCTATCGAACTCTAAGGTTTAATGGGCCATCTTTTATTACTTTTTAGAGCCTAATTGCAAGAAGATTTTTGCTGAGGTTTTTTACTATCGACCTCCAAGCTTAATGGGTCATCATTTATTCCTTTTTAGAGCCCAATTAGTAGAAGATCATTCCTGAGGTTTTTCCTACCGACCTCCAAACTTAATTTGTCAGTGTAATACAGCAACCGAGATGACTTTGAATACGTAGGCAGTTCAATTGAAACAATACCCTTGCATTACTATCATTAATATGTGTTAATTAGTTGTCACATTCAATTAATTTGCATGTCATTTCACTTACCCGCGGCGCATTTCAATTAGATTCACGCGGGTTCGGCGTCTTAATCGTCTCATTTAGCGAGATGTTAATCGTAATAATCGTCCGTCAGTAACGTTCCTTGATGGTGATATATGTGTCGCAGTCACTTGACATAACAAGTTATTATACATAAGGTCTAAAAGAAACAGTATCTCAGTGTGACATCAGTCGTCCGTCAGTAACGTTCCTTGATGGTGATGTATGTATCACAGACACTTGACATAATAAGTTAATATACATAGGGTCTAAAAGAAACAAAATCTGAGTCTGAAATCAGTAAGTAAAGGTTTTTGTAAACAAAACAACTAGCACACATACAGTTAGTATTGGACTGTGCAAAGCTATTCTTGAACGAAGCTAATCGTCTACAAATCAAGTAGAGAAATGGAATATTTAGTCACTATATTTGTTGGAGAGTAATGTAACATGTAACGAATTAAAATTATATTACGTAATCATTTTAACTGCTTTGGATTTATTTACAGTTACTTATTATTTACTAACTAATTGCTCCATCTATCTTACATTAAATTTTTATTCATTTTATTCTATTTGTGAAAGCCATTTTCGTGACCTTTAATTTTTTTTAATTGACAGTTCACGTCATACATGTACAGGTAATGGGCTTTGACTATAACATTCTAAGACGCGCTAGGCATTATGTGTAATGTCTATATATCTCGAACGGCCGCGACATAAGACCAGACGGCCCCAGATGCAGTCCAAGTGCATGGCGCCATGGTGCATTGAGTGGAAGCCTTCCTTGTGCAGCTGTCACGAACCGTTTACTTCATTTAATATGTTGTGAGTACGGCATACATTTCTATTTGACATAAAAATAGCTATTTCGACCCAATTTCGTTTTACATCATAAATATCTCAGAGTAGTTCTTACAGTAGTCTTCATTAGTGATATTGAATTGACATGACTAAAAATACGACCGTTATTTACAATATCAAACTTGTAAACACTTCTGAAAAATTAACCTCCAATTCTAAATTAATCTAAAACCTTATTACGTCGTTGTTCTGTTATATGTGCGGTATGATGTCTCTAGCATGTCTTTGTATATGCTTTTTCAATTTTTTTCTATACGGCCTTTTTATCCTACCGTGTCCTATATGTTTACTATTGCGTATACAAGGGTGTATATTTGGTGATGTGTTCAACCTCGATTTGTTTTAATTATTTTTATGCTCATTTTACTATGACTTTTACGTTTCACTGTATTTATAATTATTTTCTGTATTATAAAGTTGATAACCATTTTATACGTAGAATATTGTAAATAATATTTATTATTTTCAGTCAAAGATTTTGGTATAACAATTAAAAAAGCGCAAAACAAGTTCCCGTTCTTGTCGTCGTACAGTAAAATATTTAAATTATTATTTGTTTACTACTATACATTGAACCTGCAGGATAACGCTCGTGGCAAAACAGGATAATGAATTTCAAGAAAACACCTCACCCACTAATAATACAACATTATCAGACTTATGTAAACGAAATAAACAATATTAAGGAAGTTTAAAATAAAAATAATTGTTACCATTTTTTTTAATAACACTTAATTTTCGCTATCAAAAATTATACTAATAAACATATGATTTATATGATAATTAATATTAATAAATACTTGGAGATATAATTAAAAATATATTATAATAAATATTTCTGAATAGGCTAAGTGAAACGTATATATACGGACGGATAGGTAGGTAACAAAATTCTTAAGCAAGTATACTTATGTCCTTAATGCATAATTATAAACTTTCCCTGCGTCGTTATAAGGAAAACAGACGCGGCGTACCAAATAAATTATTTACTAATTTATATTAACGTACACCTTAAATAACAATACGCGCTTTCTACACTCGTATCCCCACATTAGAATTTCCCGTTGTGGGTGTCATGGACATATACAAAGACGAATATACAGACACCCAGATTCTGAACCTAATTTCATCACTTAGGTGTCGGCCCGGAATCGAACCCAGAACCCTTTCCGTGTCCGACCGGTGTGGTTACCGCTATGCCACGCGGATCGTCAAAGTAAGTCTATTACCTTCTAAATCAATTGATAATACAATAAAAATATAAAATTAATAAAAAACTCAAACGAGCATTCAAATAAACAGTGATAAGAAAGATTCTGGCTCCTCATACTGAGGGTTCAGGGTTCGAATCCTCTCGCATCCCTGACTTTCGATGTAATGTGCGTTTTAGAAATTATCACGTACCCAGCAATAAATGAATGGGTTGATGATGATAATGATTATTATTTTAAATAACAACAAATGAACAAACCGTTTAAGTACGTTAAATAATAAAATAATAAAACTTACCGAGTTTTTGGATCTTTTTTTAAATAAAACAAAAAACTACTTGACGTAGTTTTTAAAATGAATAAACTGGAGAAGTTAAATCACTTTTTAAGGCGGGTTCAGCCGTGACACTCACGACCTGAATGACCATGACCGGTCTGCCTGTCATATTTATATGTAATTAAATTATTGTATCGTGTGCAAGGAACGCCGGGTGTATAAAAGGAAACTGTGGTTTTCTCTTATCGCGAATTTACAACAAAATAAGGGTGCTACCACACGCTCGCAGTCGAGTTGTAATGATAAAGATGGAACCGACGAAGTTACTCTTGTCTATTTGAAGCTTGTAATAGATGTAAATTAAAAGGTAGATTGTAACCGGTCTACAAAGTTAAGTAACGTTGTGCGTGTTTAGGACTTGAATGGGTGGGTAAATTTCATGCTTGCTTCCGTCTTTCGGAGAACAGAATGCTGTCGGTCCCGGTTGTTACCTATGGATACCAGTCGTTAAACCTTGTGGGAGGCCTTGTAGGCGCATTGAAAATGTCCGAAACGGGTTGGCTACTAACCCTTATCTCCACCAATCTGTATTGGAGCAACATGGTGGAGTATCCTCTAGGCGTCTCCCAGTTGTGGGGTAGGACCCGTGCCTAGCTGTGGGATATTAATAAGTTGATAATTAATGGAAAATTACAAATAAATATATTAAACCGAAAACCGAAATCTAAGTAAATAATAAAAAATATTAAATTCTTTATTTTCAGTCAGCGGACCCATGTTCGAATTTGCTATTTTATTGATATTTACATTTCCTATTTTCCCGCCTTATCCCATTTTCGAGATTAACTGTTTATTGCAATTCTTAAAATGTTATTAGATTCTCTATTACTTAATAAACGCGGAAGTGTGGCAACACCCTAAAGTTATTGAATTCACAGATATCCTAAGTTCAATCAAATGTCGACCTTACCGTAATTTAAATTAGGTTTCGTAAGAATAATTTCAATGTTGAGAATTGAATATGTCCCGCGCCTTCATATTGTAGGTGACATTGTAGGGACCACAGATTATAGGGACTTTACCTTCGTACCTATGTAGGTACCTATATATATTTTTGTATACAAATTGACAGCCCTGCGGATAATGTAAATTGAAGGAATGATAGAAAGTTAAGCAAAGTTGAACAGTCGGGAGCCAGATGGGTTCGAAGGACATGTTAACCTGTCGATACCGATTGTTATCATTGGATAAGTAGTTAAACCTTGTCGGAGGCTTTGTGGGCAATTTCACGACCACTAATCTGTATCCACCAAACTGCATTGGAGCAGCGTAAGAATATACACCAAGCCTCCAGGTTGCGGGGAGAGACTCGTCGGAGATAAAAATGGTTGTAGAAACACGATATGTTAGACGGTCGTCGAGTTAATCTCGCTTTTGAACTTTTATAAGAAAAGACGACAATGCGTCACCGGCTTTAAACAAAAGCTCTTCTTGCCTTTTTAAGAGTCCCAGGGCATAGTAGCAAATGAGCTCCCTATCCAGTGTTCAGTAGTCACAGACCTCAATGGGCATATGGAATCAAAACTAAATAGGACAAAAGTTCTACCTAAAGTAGGTCACAGATATATATCTCTGACCTACTTTAGGTAGGTAGGTACTTTAGCTACCTCTGAAGACTAAATTGAAACGCTTCGCATAAGCTAAATACACTATTATAAGCTAGTAAAATTTTATGATTTCGAATTGGGAGCTGGTTACAAGTGGCAGAAAATCTATAAACACATACGGCGCGTAACTATAGAATAAAAAAGACACATACGACATCTAGCACTAATATATTGAAACTAAGAAAGTGAAAATATTATAGATATATTTATATACATACATATAATGAAATAAATAAGGCAGGAGTTTCGATACATTAAGATGATGAAATATTTGACTTGCATC
>DWKL01002815.1:0-12222 GCA_018249415.1 Phareas burnsi | reverse complement strand
CTATTGGCCGAGTTACGAACACTAGCTTCGTTGTACCACTAGTTCTAATTAATATATTACCTTGTATTTAAAAAAAATACATGATAATGTGTACAATATAATTTCGACCGTCGATTATTTTCTCATTAATTATGATTCAATTATTTTCGCTGTTTTGAATCTCGATTTAAGATGTACATAATGAACATGCATGGATGAGGCTCCAAGGACCTAATAAGATAAATATGTCATATGGTTTTCAACTCTAAAACCAATTTGTCATAAAATACATTTTATTTCCACGAATATCATCTAATTTTTCATTATATTTTTAATTTGTAATAGTGTGTTCTGTATAGAAAAAATAAATAGTTTTGGTAAAAAATAATATTCTTTACGAGAATGGAAAATATTACATTGTAAATATTATCCACGTCTTGGAAGCTACATATAGATTTATGTAAGGGGATATCTTCTCTATTGACGTCACGACGTAATATTGAAAATTTTATTGTTTCGTCACATTTTTTTTATGTTGAAGATGTTTTTTTTTTGTATAATGATTGTAATAGCACTATAAACTTTTATGTAAATAAAGTAGGAACAGTGCTTGCATCACAGAACATAAAATAGAGTTAATGCTCTATAATTTGTATTGATCAACCCTGCACTAGTTACAACTGTTGTGATGATTCTTACACACATTACATTAGAGTCATAGATTTCATGACGACACACATCATAAAACCTATGACCCTTGCCACATTCATAATATAAGTTCTGGACATATTATGGGCCAATGAGGTGTACACAAATTACGTTTCATATAAGGTCAACAAATAGAAAATGATCGATATTAGTAAACAAAATGATTGATTTGAACCTGCTTTAAATTTCGAAAATTAATAATATATTTGAGTTTCGATAACATAATGTTATGGCTCTATAACATAACTCTATTATAGCTTAAACATCTATTACAAAATGACGCATCTCCAAAAGATGCAATAAATAATTGTTGAAAGATTAGTGTAAGGAGCAAATTTTAATATATTCTCATTTTAATAATGTATCTTTATTTTGCTAGAGGAATGTTTTGGAATCAGGTTAATCTTTTGTGATGGAAACAAGTATATTGGGGAGTAATGCTTTAGGATAAGACTTAAATAACTACGCTCTGTCGACTTAACATCAAAGTTTTGATTTGTCTGATAATGTTCAATTGTTCTGGATAGTTTTCATTAATTCAAAATTATTTTTCAAATTCTTTTTTCTTTGTTATGGCGTCACACAGATTGATCTTTAAAACGTTACACTTAACGATATCGATTTGGTAACGGTTTGTTAACAAAAAAAAGACCACGGTTTTAAAATTGCCTAAATATATCAATTAAGTTACAAGTGGAAATATATCAAATACATGTTTTGATAAATGTCCAAGAAACGTTACTTAGACAAAACCTATTATATAAGATTTTAAGCTATTGCGAAAATTATACATTTTAATTATGTTAACCGCAAATAGGGCAAAGTTCGGTGCGTAAAGATACAGTTAGTATGGTGTGTCGTGATATGATATACAAAAAAGAACAACGAACTAGACGTAGGGTAGATAGACTAATCTACCACTAGTGCCTGTCAATAGCTTTTCCCTGCTACCGCAGTTTCGCCGTGACCGCGATCCATGCAACTGGTTCAATATGTAGGCAATAAAAAAACCGTTCATCGTGAGTACCCATTAGGTTATTAAAAACCTAGCATAGATTGACATTTACATTCCAAAACCGCGTAGAAGCCAACCTGGCTCGAAACACGGAAACTCTCGTGGTACAAAGGTAAGAAGGACTAAGAAAAATCATAATTAGTTGTTTATATGGCATACCTCGCGACAAATCAAAACATTTTGGAACGCTTTTCATTTTAATCTTTCGTTACTTATTTTCTTTTAGTCGGATGTCTTTAAAAAAAAATATTTTTGATCGATTTATTTTATCGATGACAACGTATGAACGTTGAAAAACACCACGACGGATTTATATTTACATTTTCCTTTTTATTTTTATAATATATAACTTTTATATTACGACAGTGCGTCATACTACACGAGCCTAATATTTTTTTTTATGTTTGAAGAATAGCAAATGAACATGCTGGCTACACACTACTGCAGCTGCACTGCAGCTCATGTACACCCACATGTAACCTCAAACAAAGCTGAACACCTATCTGAGGTCGCATATAGATATGTTACTACTCCAGAGGACTACGATGATCTCCTCGCTATGAGTGTGCCCGACAACCACATCTCTCCAAACGAAATAACAATTGCTTCACGGCGGGTTATGAGGGATGCGGGGGTACTTCCCCAGACGAACTATAGTTCTACCACATTTAAAAGCATAGCAAATTATTAACAAACACCTTTGCATGCCAGACCAGCATGGCAGTCGCTGCGCCACGTTAGACGATATTATAATACCAGTTTTCATCATAAACATGTTAAATGACGTGGTGGCGTGTGACCTCAAGATACCCAGCATTAAGGAGTGTGTGAGGTTGTTGTCGCAGCGCATGTTTATAAAAGTCGATGACGGCTCACACCTCCAACTGAGGGGCATCGCGTCCCTCCACGCTCAGGCTCCCAAGGGCCGCCCGCTCCCGAGGGAGTTCCTGAGCGAGGTTTTCTTCCAACCATATGGATATTAACAGCTCAACCCAACTCAAGCCATAGCTGATAATGACCTACCCCCACCCAACGGCGGCACACATCACCAGAGATAGTTGAGCACTTGAGAATTGCCCGATTAAATAGGGATATTTTGAAGCCATTAGCTCCGTAATCGGACGCTCCGGGAGCCACAGAATATAGAACGGCCACTTTCATTCAGCAGTTGTCGCTTTACTGAAAGCATCGTTAGTGTAGGGGTGATTCGCCCATATTCGTATAGCCTCCGTGGTGCAACTGGTTAGCGCATTCGGCTGTTAACCGAAAGGTTGGTGGTACGAGCCCACCCGGGGGCTAAGTAGGAAAACTGTACGACCTTTTTGTTTACTTTTGTATTTATTATCAACAACGGATGATAATGAATAAGTTAATCACTATTTACGTTAGAGATGTTTTGTTTTTTATTTATTTTTATTGTACTTTTTGTTAAGAAATTATAAAAGAAATTGAACTATGTTGTAATCCGCCCTGCTTATAAAGCGTCCGTCTCTAAGTAGTCCGTTTACTTATAAAGCGATCATGATGATCTGAAAACAAGTAAAAAAAATAAACAAATGTCTGAAGTCGATCACTTCTGCTCTCGTTGAAGTCTAATTTACAACGCGTATAAAGATACAGCAACGAAGAATCTGGAACGAGGAATCAAGGAAGCAAACCGCACTATCACAAGAATAGATGTTGTTAAACTAGTATCCTGTAGAAAATTTATGTAGATCGAGTAAATCTGACATTCGTTTCGTCTATTTGTTCATAAAATATTTATGATTATGATAATAGAAAAAAAATCACAAATATACGTTAATCTACACAAATAAACTAGAAGTTTGTGGATAATTTCAAAGTAATAGTCATTTCATAAGTTCACAATTATTTCTGAGGTAAAAATATAAAAATACTATCCTTATAAATTTTGTGTAGTATTTTTTTTTTATTTATTTACCCTTCATTGTAAAATGTTTACAATAGGCGAACTTAATGCCTAGTGGCATTCTCTACCAGTCAACCCTTGGTGATGGTGAGAATTATTAGTATCAATATTTTTATACAGGGACCCTATATTTCTTCGGGATATAAAGTGTCCTGTGTCGCTCCGCATAAAACTTTATACTTTAAGTGAAAGTTTAATCCAAATGAGCAGTTTAGTTTCCAAGATTATCCCATGCAGGCGAATAGTCAAAAACTGGTAAATATTTTTAGCATCGCATACCATCAAAATAATAATTTTATTTTATAAGTTAAGAAAATTATTTTAATTTTTTTGATAATTTAAATTAAATGTATTCATTAAAATAACAGTATAATATTACTGACTATTATTACTTAATATTATAAATTAGAAATACTATTTATAACACAAATAACATATCTTACTCCGAAATTACAGATAAACATCGCATTAGGTAGTAATTTATTCATTACTTAATTTGTACTTGACATTCGAAACCAAATGTATCGGAACTTTGTCTTTTCTACCAACCAGCAATGTATAAACGCACAACGATAGACATTCAGTCTAACGGGTACTAGGGCAACAAAACATTACCGGGGATTGTCGGTTTGTCTATCCCCGCTACGTTGTAGAATGTAGAGCTGTAAATAATATTACCGTGTAGAAGTGAACTAGTTCGCTATTATCATTCAAAAAGTTTCTATGTCTGGTGACCTCGACAATTACCGATCAACCTCGACAATTTTAATGACAGTAGTGGCAGGTATGTCACTAATGACAGCAGTGACTCGTATCTCACCACGTATTGACTTAGACAAAAAACATTTTAAAAGGTGGTAGAAATTGTTCGTCTGGGGAGGTAGTACCGCACTCTCCTATTTCCGTGAAGCAATGTTTGTCTTTCGGTTGGTAAGGTGTAGTCGATGTGAACACTTAAAATCAAATGATCTACACACTCGTTTGCTTCTTTTCAAACATAAAACAGTGTAGTACACGGCTGGAACCACGATCACTTAATCTACGACGAAAGTGGTCGTCCTATTTTCTGTGGCTCCTAGTGAGCATCCAGTCAAGGGTCTACGGGGACTTATTCTAATTGCTGTTAAGTTACGTGCAGGGATCGCGATCGAAGGCCTGTTCTTGAAGGACGGAAAAGTCTGTTGTTTTCGTATAATGGTTATTGAATGGATGAGATTTAACTATGTAAAGAGTGCAAAATGTTACAGGATTTGGTAGTAAATACTCTTTTTTAAATTATAACACTATATGTTTCTTACTAAACAATGCAAATGAACCATGGCCCCAGCCCTTTAACGTCCCGTTGCTAGGCACACGCCTCTTTCCACAACTGGGTAGAGCCTAGCGCATACTCCACTACGCTGCTCCAATGCGGATCGGTGGAGAATGTACTAAATACAGCCGTACAGATATTACTCGTTAAAAGGTGACAGCGATTCAACATAAAATAAAAGGAGTTTCGTTTCTATTCTGTACATTTATTTTTCTATGGCACTAGTACAAACGCACGTGGCTCCGATGACGTCACCTAGTTTAACGTAACTCGGTGCAATATTGATTCGACGAGTGAGAACTTATTTCAGTATCTCTCTCTTACGAAGATTGTATGCAGCACCATATTCAGCTACGTAAATCATGTTAGAGCTATCCTCGTCTGTTTACCGAGAAAACTGGAGACGGAAGACAAAACAAATCGATACTCATTCATGTTTTTGGATGCAGCACGTGGTACGTTTTGTTTTGTTTTGTAGGATTAGGTCTTCGATAGATAGTAGAACAATAGTTCGACCGGGGAGGCACCATCGCCGCCCTCATAATTCGCTGTGAAGTAATATTTGTTTCGGTTGGAGAGGTGTGGTTGTAGCATACACTTGTAATTAGGTGGTTATTCTCAGGAGTAGTGACGCATCTACGAACTATCTTAGATAGGGCTTCAGTCTTGTTTGTGGTAAGACGTGAATGTCTATGGGCTGCAGTGAACACCTAAAATCAGATAACACTCTTGTTTGCTTCTCTCCAAAATTTAAAAAGTGTAAAATATGCAAGCTGGAACCATATTTATATCCCGCTGCTGGACTTGGGACTCTTCTCAGAACTAAGAGCGCCCTAGAGCACACACCACCACGCTACTCCAATGGGGATTGGTGGAGGGAGTTGCGGTTTAGTTAATTTATGTGCGATGTGTTCGAAACCGATATATTCGAATATGACCGCCAAGAAAATTTAATTACCATCCAATGATATCAATGGAAATTCACAGCTCAATTTACCGACATTATAACGACTGCATTACTATCATTTGTCAAAAGATAAAATGATAATCATTCTCCATAGAATCCCTAAGTTATAAGACAAATTCAATTTCTACTAGAGATCTTTTCTAGTATAAACAAGAAATACGCTATGTGATGACTGAGGTACGAAGATGTTTTTGTGTATAGTACAACCGTGACGTCACACGACCTGAATGCGCAGGTCAGGGTTATTGATTATTTCAACGAAAATTTCCTTCAACCTACCAGGAAATCAAGAGATGTCGAAAGTTGCAGCATAATGCATCCACCTTATAAGTACATATTTCTAATATACATATTACTTTTGTTCTAAAAATATTATTAAAGATTTCTAAATTCGACAAACGATTTTATTGTGTTAAGTGGAGATTAATGAACTTGGATTTTGAACAAAATATAATTTAATATTTTTTTAACTAATTTAATTAACTTATCTAACTATTGAATATTTTCATCCACGACAGGAGGACTCCTATTATTCGTGCGACAAATTCTTGAGCAAAATCAACGTCACTTCAATAGCGCTTAGAAATTAGACGTTGGATAGTGGAGTTGGAATACTTCCGAACACCCTCAATGGGTGTGGGCAAAACCATATCATTCAGTGAAAATATAACCGACGGCAAGAAAGATTTTCAAATGCCAATCATGCCTTAGAAAAGAGCAAAAGGCACTTATCAGCCTGAGAAGCTTATAACTTAAAAAATATTGTAGGAATCCTCCGTATTTAGAAGACTTAGAAATGACGTCAACGAGCGAAGTTTTGTGAGAGCTAACGGCGATCGATACGCCGAGTTAAGTACCGACAGAACAGAACCGAACGCTTTCTGAATATATTAACTATATAGGCACTTTCGTGAGCGTAGTTCGAAGGGATTTCTTCGAATAATTGGTCTTGATGTTTTCATAGCATAGAAATAGCAAATGCGAATGCAGTCCAATTGATGGTAAGTGGTCACTACCGCACATGAACATCTGTAATCAATATCAAATACGAAAAGATCCTATAACCCCTGAGGGCGTTGGAACACCTCGAGTAAGCGTATCACCCTTACCGCCCCCTTTACCAGAAAAGCGTTATAAAACAAAAATAGATTTAGCGGTAGTGCCGGAACATAAAAGGTTCTGTCATCTTGGTGACATCTTGTAACGATTTCTTAAATGTTAAAGTGACCTTCGCGATATTTTATAAGTGGTAGAACCATAAGTCGTCAGAGAAAATACCACCGCCGCTCCCATAATCCGGCGTGAAACAGTTGTGTATCGATAGGAGTGGCGCGGTTGCCTGGCATACTTACAGCGAGGGCGACCATCTTAGTCCTCGAGAGTAGTAACGCATCTACGTACGTACTACGTGCCCTGTATCTATTTTATTATAACAGTTACAGTGTACTCCATCTTCTGATCCACCAAACCGATAAATCGTTTTCAAGATCCTTATTCTTTACTTTTAAAATACATTTCAATGTAAAGAATAAATCTATTTAAATATTTATACGATACGAGAGAGTAGGACGATTAGAACAGAGTGTTGTGTGAGAGAGATACACACAGTGAAGGGAACTGGGTGATGTCTCAAACCACAAGCGAGGGTGGCGTGGATATCGATTGAACTCTGACGTTCTACGTTAGTGTCGTAACGAAATTCTAAAAGGTACAAAATCGAATTTATTTAACACGAATATAATGCTAAATTTCCGCATAGATCAAAAAACACATCAATGATATTTAATGAAACACAGATGAGCTTAAGAAAGCCTAATGCATTTCGTAAGATTACTTTAGCTTTAATTTATTTAGCTTATTAGGCTTAAAAAATATTTGTATTGATTTATTTTATTTTGCTCGAATAAATAAAATATAGTAAAAACATTTTGGATTAGTATTTATGGGCATGCTTGTATTATTAGTTCTTTCTAAGATTACGTAACACATATACAACTGCGCATCTTTAAAAACGTTGAATAGTAAAGTTATAAATAAATATCACTCGAGAATGCATACAGCTGACTGGAAGTCGTTGGCCTCACGGCTTTGCAATCGATAGATGCGCTAAGCTACAGTAGGTGGCGTGCATTATTGATTCGACGGGCTGCACTGGCGCCAACATTACCAGGCAAACATGAATTGGCGGGAATTAGGCTAGATACAGTACCTCGATTTAGTCACTGCAGTTTAGTTCACTTTCACACGACACTCACTACTTAGCCACCCGAGATTGCTCGCGACCAAAAGACAACTGCCATGACTGAGCGGTTAGCAACACGGTTAGAAATTGTTTTGTGCGCAACCGAAGCCCAGCGTGGACATAGATGGGACGCAACACTCGTGTTAGTACAACTTTGGGGGCTGTGCACGAAAGTCACTCTGTGAATTCAGGTTGTTGTTCTGTTATCCTCGGATTTCTTTGGCGTTAATATTGTTGCGTGTGTTGTGACCTCGTAGTTTGCAATGAATTTGCACTGCATATATACAGAAGTGAATTGTGTTAAGGGTATTACATTTCAAAAAGCTATAACCGATATTTATCACCATAAAACATTTTTTATAATATTGTCTAATTTAAGAATACTTCTGATAATGTCTCTAATTTGTAAAATATGGGTTTAATAACTTTTTACGTCATAATCGAATATAAAATAAAATATATATGTACTTAATAATATATACTTAATATTTAATCGAAACTAAAATTAAATATGAAAAAATACTTTAAAACCATTACTTCGTAAAGGCAAACTTTTGGTAAGACATTTTCAACATCTAAAGACTAAGCGTTGTTTGAAGTGCCCTATAAAATTGTAGAATAATATCATAATAAATCCTTGACGTGGACTTACAGTTACCTGGTCCGACGAAAAATAAACATAGCTATTTTATTTATCAATAGGGCCGTAGTTGAAATATATCGTTGTGGAGATACAAAAAGAAAACTTTGAATTTCAAAGTTGTAATAACAATCGTATTTTTCTTTGTTTTTCGATTAATTTCAATTTTCTTATGCGCTTTTTTTCTTTAGCATTTCGTTAAGCAAAGCGACTATTTGATAAAAAAGGACAACATTAAAGGCAATAGTACAAACCTTTCGAAATGCTATTTTCTATGAATTTGAGGACAAAACACGGTCACCTAATTTGCACAAATCGATCCCCTCCTCTGTGTGTGGAACGAGGGGCGGCGGCCACAGAGTGATCCATCTCTTACAAACGGCACACCAGCTCGGCGCACATCGCGTGAACATAATTAGTGCACTTGAAAACTAAATATTTAGTATTATTGCTTCACATTTCAATATATATGTAGATTCTGATGGACATCGGCCTTTCTCGTATGGTTGTAAAGCAATATCGAAACCTATAGTTTGAATTTATTTAAGAATATATTTATTTAAAATATAAATTATATTTTGAAAATAGGCAAATAAATTTCTTGATATATGTCGTAACAAGTAGTCACAAATAACACGACGGACATGACTTATATAAATAATAAGCATAACAGTAGCCTAATTTAATAATCAGTCATTGACAGTTAGTACTATTATACATTTTCAGATTGTTATAAAAATAAATAATGTAATAATCTTTTACATTAATAGGTGGTGGTACAATCGTTCGTCTGGGGAAGTCCCATCGCCGTTCTCATAATCCGTCGTAAGTTGTTGCGTTCCGTTTGGAGGGGTGTGGTTGCCAGGCACACATATAGCGAGGCGACCATCATAGTCCTCAGGAGTAGTGGCGCATTCATATACTACCTCAAACGGAACTTCGGTTTTGTTTGAGGTTGGATGTGGGTGTCCATGGGCTGCGGTGACCACTTAATATCAGGTGGCCTGTACGCTCGTTTGCTACTTTACAAATATATAAAAAAAAAAGATGTGTACTGTCTGCACATTTTAGCACTTTGGTCATTTTGCTTGCATTTTAGGTCTTAAAATTACTGAAATTTCATGTAAGCGTTTACTTAGAGCTAAAGATTATTGTTGCCGGCTACTGTGGTTATAACATAATTACATTTAAATGGATATTCATCCAAAAAAATGGGCAATAGGTTTGATATATGCTCAATATTGATAAGTTTAAGGCGCTAGCGCCACAATAAAAAATATTTTCCACTGTTAAAACTCTAGAATTAATATAATATTACACTAATAAGAAGTATTCGCCCCTTAAAAATGTGAAATTTTGAATTCACAGGCAGGCAGGTAACAGTGATTCTGTAGATAACAGCATCATGTGATATTGGTACGCAACGATAATACTTAACGATATTGTACAAAACATTTCTACTTTATATTCTATTCTATGGGAGGCAGGCATGTACGCACGTAGATACATCTATATATGAGTGTAGTATTGTATCATACTCGAGGGGAGCGTGGAGCGTTAATCGATAGTAACCGACATTTGAAGTTAGGGTCAGAGTCTGACGATCAATACATTCTGTCAGATTAGTATTTAGTACTTTGTATATTAGTAGACTTCACCAATTCTCCATCTACACTAATCCGCATTGGAGCAGCGTGGTGCCGTATGCGTAGACCCGTGCCCAGCAGTGGGACATAAAAAGGATTGGAGCAATATTAAAGGACCAGCAAACAAGCGTGTAGGCTACCTGATTTTAAGTGGTCGCTGCGGCCCATCGGCATCGATATCTAACCTTACACAACATTGAGATACTATCTCAGGACTTATTACTCTTGAGGACTGAGGTGGTCGTCGGGCTTGTAAGCGTTCTCGACAACCACACCTCTTCAAAATTATGAAGGTGACGGTGGTGCCTCTCCGGGTGAACCACCGGTATTGTTACTGATAAATAATAGTTCATCATTAAAGCTCAGTGTTTAAAAGTCTGGACATAGATCCTCTCACAAAGAGGGAAGGGGGGGACATATGTATGGATAATTTTGCATGAGCCGTCTGCTCCTGCTTATCTCCTGGATTGTCTTGTTCAAGTACTTCAATTCTCAGGCATTTCATTGATGAATGTAGATTTCTGTTCTCGTTCTTTATATTTTCTCGATCTAGGTCTCTCTTGACTTTATGTTTCAATAGCACCCACGACCCAGATAATTCCAATGGGGGGCTATGTGTATAGAAAGCGTTACTAATGTGTAAACTTCAAGCGGACGTTGGTAAAAAATGAGCAAAACTATAAACTGTCCATCACCAATTGCCACAGACTATTCCTTTCATACTCACGAAATAGGTGGTCGTCACAATACCAAACGTATATTCATAATTATGGGAAATCCCCCTCTTATTACGTTAAGATATTCACCTACCGCTTGACAACCTAATGTCAAAAATATTGTCGACAATTGTTTATTTATTTTTATACGCAACAACATTATCTTTTCTTCGAGTGACCCTTATCCAGATCATACAATCACAATATTGCTTATTGGCACCAGTTTAACAAAATTAACGTTACTGCTACAAGTACTGAGATTCTGTGCATCATCCGGCACAATTGTCAAACCAAACATCATTTTATCACGAAAGCCTTATCGAAATCACTGTAAATCTGTTAAACACGATGGGCCTGCCCATATGTGGCTCAACAGAACAATGACATATTTACAAAATAAGTCAAAATTGATACGTGAATTATTTACGTCATCAGTTCTCATTATGGAAAATCTGTTTATAGGAAAAATGATTCAATTATTCTCACAATGGTAATCAATTAATGTAACTATTAATTAATATATCTAGCCGTTGATTATGGTTACAAATAGATCGATATTTACAGATCCCAATTATTTAATGTAATGTTAATTTAATATAATGTTGTCCGTACAAATATTACGATCACCGGAAGATCTTTATTTCCTATATAACAAGCCCGAGCAAAGAAGGTATCCTCTAGATCCTTGTCTTTTGAATTTGAATACATATCACACTTTAAAAACTGCATATAAACCTCTGTACATAATTTCTACTGACTGTTGAAAAATCTCAGAAACCAAATTGACAATGGCAAATTTACATTACAATTTGTCTACTTATGCTCATATTTATAAAGAAATAAAAGTGGGTAGTTAACTAGTAGTGTAGAGGGTAGAACAAGTATTTTACATTAGGTCGGGTACCTGTTATTTTAAGTTTATTTTTAAATGGACAACATCGAAGCTACTGTTCTTGTTCTTATAAATGATATCCACAAAGATATATTAGACGAGATTGAAGTTGCCGAATCTAGAAATCCCAAACATTACTGTTTACTTTTTTATAATAAGTATGACATGACATAAG
>DWKL01002814.1:0-12223 GCA_018249415.1 Phareas burnsi | reverse complement strand
GTTAACTAAGTGGTAAACACGAATTATAAGATCAGGTGACTATGCCTGAAAGATCCAACAAAATCGGTTCACCCGTCTGCAGAACAAAATTATATAGATATTACATAATATCATATTTTTAAATCCATTATAATCATGTTACTACAACATGCGTATGCGTACATATGCGGAAACAAACGCGTGAACTTAGAAATATTGCGTTGTTTTTAGGACAGACAGACAGACAGACACTTCAGATTTAGATTTCTATTCATATATAAATAGCTATTTATTCTATTATTATTAGTCCGACACGTAAATATGCGTACCAACTAAGCCACCAAACGCGGTTATCCCCGAGCGGTCATAAAGTTTGGCGTGGCCTACGCTAACTTTTATTTTTATTTTATAGAACTTGGTTAAGGAGCATACGGCCCATGTTTATGCACACGAACTCCAATAACTAACGAATCTTAACCTTAAGTGGATTACAAATGTAGATGATAGATACCTACCATTATTGATTCTATTTAAAATTCACTATAATATTTTTTAGCTCTTTGATAATGGCGTTGGTAAGCATAAATTACCATTCCGATATATTAGATAATGAGTAAAATGTATAACCTGTAGTCGTAAACCGGCCATACAAAGGCCAATGTGTTTTAAGTAAGGATAGCGAGATACCACTTGTCTTTTATAGCTATCTATACCAATGTATATGATGATAAAAACAAAACTATAGTACGTTTTTATACATGTCCTATTTGGTGGACAATAATTCAGATTTCAATCTGCAACATCATTCGAATGAACCAACATCATTATATTCACATCTCTTTGAAAATAAAAAAAAAGTGAATGCATTAATTTATAAAAGAGAATTTATAAATTAATGCATTCACTTTTTTTACATACAATTTATACATTTACTTAAACCAAACATACAATTAAAATTAAATAATAATATATCATTTCATACACATGAACAAATATTTATTATCTATTCTATTGCCCAGAAGATACACTTTTTGTCAATTCGTTTATTTAAAAATACTTATTTGAAAAAAAAGGTTGGATATAAAGTAACTGATAAAATCAGTACAATAATTTATATATAAAAAAAATAAGTAAATAAATTTCAAAAAATTATATTCATTTGAGACGAGCAGACAAACGAATCATTGAATCATGTGTAATATTTGGCGCATTTACTCTTCTTTTTTTATATGTTTGAAGAGTAGCCAACGAGCGTGCAGGACACCCAATATTAAGTGGTCACTGCAGCCCATGGACACCCACATCTAACTTCGAACAAAACTGAAGTTTTATTTGACGTCATACGGTAGATGCGTTACTATTCCTGAGGACTGAGATGGTCACCTCGCTGTAAGTGTACCGGACAACGACACTTCTCTGGCCGCAACAAGAATAGTTTCGCGGAGGATTACGAGCACGGCGTTGGTACGTCCCTAGACGATGTAATCTCTACCATACCATGCCTTGAATTTTTAAAAAAAATATAAGTGATTTTTTTTCTATTTTGGAGAAAATATTGGATTACGTGTGACGAGTAAATCAAGATCGTTGATAAGAAAATTCGTAATTTAGTGACGGAACACGTCTATATATACCAAATAAGACGATGTTGAAGAAATTTTGTTTAGCTCGATCTAATTTATTTTATGATCTATGAGTGATCGCTATATCGCGTCTGCATCCCTCCCCTCCACTCTCTCCAATCTAATTCTCCACCCTCCCGAGAAACGATAGCGTATGTTGTTTCCTATAAAGTTTTCCTGTACCAACTTCTCAGACCAACACACGACGCTGCTCTACCACAAGGTGGCGAGCTACCATCGTCGTCGCACTGCATAGAGCGCTAATATATTTATAGTTTCCGTGTGAACTCGACGTTAAGTATTCGTTTTGAATAATGCCACTATTTCAAGGCATACTATCTATTAAACTAGTGATCGTAGGTATGTCATATTGTCGGTAACATGAATAAATTTAGGCGCCAAATATCAAGCGGGGATAGTTGTAAATAATTCGATTCAATACCGTACCAACCTGAGATAGTTCCCACTCCGCTGAGTTTGCTCAATAACGAAGAAGATGATCCGAACATTCCGTTGGACGTTAAGCCTTGCGCTAAACTGCTGACAGCTCTGCAATATAAACAAACAACAGTTCAAAATCGGTATGAGCACGTGTCTGTACGATGGCGGCACGTGCCTACTTGTAAATTCTAATAAGTGTGGCATTAAATACGCATGCGAAGACTACGATATCGGTACGACTGTACACGAGTTAAGGTAATAAGGTCATATACAATGATGATATACAAAGCTATTTACAATATTACAAATCGGTGCGGCCATCCATCCGCGGCCGCCGCGGCGCGCCGTCCCGACGCGAACTTTCGCGTATCGACCAAATTACAAGACCCCCGGCCGCACGACCCACTCTCTACACCGAACCGGTTTTACGGCTTTTGTGTCATATTGTTGATCAATAAATCGAATGAATATTGGAAAATTAGATAACGATTAGGATTTTCATTTTTTGATATGATTTAATATTACGCATACGGTTTGTCAATAAATTACGGTGACCGATAAGGAAATGGTACATAATTAAATGTAAAATATTTTCTTGTAACGATTTATCAATGTTTTCGCATTAGCGATGCGCATAATATAGGACAGTGAAATTGATATTGTCGAGATTCATGCTACACGCAGATCGAAATTGAATGTGTAGGCGTGTGCATACGTGCGGGCGATTTCACGATGCCAAATCGATGTGTGCGTGCGTGCAGTTTTGTTTCTAACCGCTCATTTATCAATTCTCCACGCCAAGAATATCTTTCCTGATAAATGAGTGAGAAGCAAATCTTTAAATTTCCTTCTGTCGGACAATGTATATATTACGGTTCAACAAATACGCCTTTTATTCCTCGTGGGTACATTATAATGGCATTATTTACATAGCCGGTCATAAGCGTTCGCGCTCATATCTAAGATAAATAATTAAAGTCACCGGCATAATACGCGATAGTTAAACGATAAAAGTAAAGGGGATCAGGGGAGACAGTCGCGGATGGCACCGTGTTGTGTACTGTGTGTGTGTGTGTGCGGCGTGCACCTGTACTTGGCGGTCTCGGCGCCGGGAGCGGCGGACACGGGCCGCAGCCCCACGGGCCCCAGCGCTGCGCCGAGCGGCGGCGACAGCGGCGAGGGCCCCCACTTGCGCGCGTACTCCTGCAGCGCGGCCGCCGGCCCGCCGCCGCCGAACTCCAGCGAGTCGCGGCGCGCCGCGCCCGCGCCGGCGCCCGCGCACGTCGCGCCACCTACACCGCCTGCAACACCACAACTGCCCGCTCCAGCACTTGCCTCCGGGACCTCGCCTCCCGACTCCCGCCATACCACTCTCCCGTCGCTTACACAATGATACACGTCCACCCTTCCGATACTTCATATGTGTGCATACTTCATATTTGTGATGAACATAATTATATAATGACCCGTTCTACTGTTACGATAGTGTCTACTGTTACGATCCGACTATTACGACTACCTAACCTAAATAGATAAAAAGATCTAATAAAGGTTTTGTAAAATATAATTATTTCACTAAAGATAGGCGATAATTAAAAGGCGACGACAAAAACGAAGCGAAAACTTAATTGCAAATACAACATTATTATTATTATGTACACATTATATATCACATAACGAGGTATAATTATATAACATTCCTGCTATACAACTCCACGATGTCGGAAGAAACTCACGTACTCAATAGTAGAACATATTGTGTAGATCGTAATTATGTAGAATTATTTATATTTTTATTTCACATTTAACGAGAGCAAAAAAGGCACACACGGCTCACGAATGCCGTGTAGACGATATTGTGAAGTGAAGTGTACAGCAACGGGGGTGTTAGTGACCGCTTTCGCTTATCAACATTCGCAAACCCAGAGGTTGCGGTCCACCACAATCTCACTATGAAGCAAAAAAAAAAACTGTCTTCATATTCATCCCATCTTAACAAATTAGACTCAAACTTAATTCTCTGAAAAGCTCTCGACAACCGAGAGGAGCGTAAGTGAGATTGGGCAGAACACGTCCCTGAAACGTCGGACGCATTCTTGTCACTGCGACCTCAGTTAGATGTTAGCAAACATGGAGCGAGAATCACAGTGGAGGCTTTTAGTCTACACAGTCGACCACACATGTACCTATTATAATAATAATAATTCTTAGAAATAATTATTACTACACATAGCCGGCATCTTGCATGCATAATTAAATGTTCAATAACGCTAATAAAATGAAACTGTTTATAAATTTAATATGAGAATCACATTCTTATTTCAAATAATAGTAACAATATAAACAATGCTACATGTACAAAATGTATAAAATAAATAATTAACTATTGCTGTGTATATTATATGTACATTGTATATATATACATACATAAAACTGTAATCATAAAGTATATTTAATACGAGTACTGACGAGAAACACGATATAAACATTTTGCAAGTGTGCATTAATAAATTACTATGTGGTGGATATAGTAATGTGAAAACGAAAAAATATTTAATCTTACAGATACATAATCGGTTTAAAAACGTGTGAATAACGCGAGACGGAGTAAAAACAGAATTACGTAGTTAATAAATTAGATACAACTATTATACATATGTATTCTTATATAAATTACGCTACGAAATCATTAGCCATTATAAACGCTAATTAAAGTCGATCCCATCAACCGGTCTTTACATGTTGTTTATCCACGTGGCATTTACCCGAGGAGGGCCGATCTCGAAACCACCTATCGTGTTAACCTACCTACGTCTAACTAAACGTCTACGGAGTCTTGAACGGGTTTTACAAATGAAATTGGTTATTAGAAACTGTTACAATGACGATCATGTCTATCTACATAAATCTGTAATGAACAAATGAAACGTAAGATGTACGGTGAGTAAAACTAATTTTGTCAGAGCATGCTTTTAATTTTAAAATCGAAATTAATAGACAATCCTGTATGATATATACAGACACATGTGCAGATCGATCTGATATGGGCGTCGGTTTTAATTTATGAAATGCAGTCAAACTATCGAGTCACTTTCGACTTGGACAAGTACAAACTCTTCTGTGTAAAGCGATTTTACAAGGCGAATTCGTTTTTTTTGTATCTTTTAGTCATTCATTGCCTTTTTACATAATTGTATATTTAAACTTAAAATATACACCAGTTTGTAATGATTATCGACCTTGTACATGGTTTATTTTCAGATTTAATTATTAGTTATCTGTCTATAAAGATTTTATACGGCAACATTTTTTTTTAGTCGTGCCTTGCACTCGACGTAGCCAAACGATACATATTGAAATGTTTGACGGAAGCGTTGGTGACGGCTTGGCGAAATCTCTCACCCGACGACTGAGAAAATTATGATCAAAATAGGAACTACCAAGTTTTCATATAAACGAATTCCAGCAAGTATTTTGATTATAATTTAAAAAATATATTGATAACAAAAGAAGCCAATAGAAAAAAAATATTTTTCCCAAGTCCGTTTCTACTTGATGAATTGACTAGCATCTTCGTTGGCTCTATCTTACCTACAGTTATACCATGTTGCCATGGCTACTTGTGTTACCGGCGACGTTGTCATCGCATTCCGAAAGGATACGGGCCTCTTATACGAGAACAATATCAAACGGATTTAGTAAACAAGCTATTTAGGGGTCACACGAATTTTAGATTTAGAGTCGCCCAGACAAAAGTAAACTGCAATTCATAAACCGGTCAATTAATATTTGGATACACAACCTCATACATTTAACGATCAAATGATGCATGTACTTGTAACTTAATCACAAAGTTGTGTGGTCCGTGATGGTGAAACAGGATCGGAATGAGTGGGGAGTTAGTATGAATCTGTAATGTTGGTGTACGTGCGCGCGTGTACTGACCAGGCTGCGGCTGCTGTGGCTGCGGCTGCGCGGCGGCGGGCGGCGCGGACGAGGCGGCAGGCAGCGCGGGCGCGGGCGGGTACTGGCGCGGCGCGAGCACGCCGCCCGGCGACACCAGCCGCAGCGGCGTGCCGTTGCGCCCGCCCATCACCAGCGAGCCAGGATCGTAGTACGGAATCATGTACTGGCCCTGCCCGTTCACCTGCTGCTCGCCCTGCTGCGGCGTCAACGGCCGCCGCGGCTGCTGCGCCTGCTGCTGGGCCGGCTGCGCCACCAGCCCCGGGTACACGCCCCATGGTGCCGCTACACCGTAGTACGGCGGTACGCCGGCTATTAATGCGCTCACGTACGGCGCGCCCTCCTGACCGGCGTTGATAACGTACGGCGCTTGCGTGAAAGCCTGTTGCGCGGCTAGTTGTTGTTGTAGTTGGAACTGCTGTTGCTGTTGTTGCTGCAGCAACTGCAACTGTGCGGCGGCCGCCTGACCGCCGGCTGCCGCTGCCTGTTGTGACCGGAATAATTGCTGCAACAAAGAAAAAACAGCTTGAACGATCGATCCTATCCACGCCAAGTTTGCATTGGATCGCAAATTTACCTTTCAATACAACAAGCTCTAAAATAAAAATAAGGAAAATTGAGCAAAACCATAAACTACCCGCAAAATACAATTAAACGGTATAATATTACAGTCATAATAGTGTAGGGTAGGTCGTATGGTGGCGAATAAACTAATGTTTAATTAATAGAAGGAATGTATCGTTTATTATTTTTTATTCGAGGTGCGGTGCTCGAGGGCTTCTCTCTCCGTGAAACGCGCTAATTAACACAATCGTTTAAAAAGTTAATAACAAGCCGCGTTGCCGTCCGATGCATATGCCGCTACTGGCTCCCGGCCACCGCGTTTGTTTCTTTGGATATGCCAGAAAAAAGATAGCTACATTTTACATTCCGTTTAATTAAAATGTTAAGCTATAATAATTTCACCGTAACTATTGTTATATCTTTCATTTCACGTACGATATTTTTAAGGATGTAAAACGGTAGTAAATACAGAGAAGAACACATTGTAGTATCAATTAACATATTTTCGGAACGTGCGGGATATTTTGAATGGGGTGAATCACGAGTGTCAGAGCACGTAATGCGACTGTGATGTCATCGAGAGCGGCCGAGCTCCATTTACCTGTTGAGAAGAGATTAGTTGGCGAGGCTCCAGGGCCGAGAGCCGGCCGCGCGCGTCGTTCTGTAAACACCGTCAAACATTCCGCGTACAACCAACACCGCTCGTGCACTCCAGCCGCCGTTTCTATTGCCACCACCTGCTACCTATCTGCTCTATTCCCCAATTCATAGCCACATTTAAGTTTGTCATTACTTTGTTTATTTTTAGTTTTCGTCATCGTTTCAGCAAAACTTCAAAACTTTAAAAAAACCAACACCAAGTTTGCCAAAGTTAGTAAAAGGAACGATTGGCAAATAGAACAACCGTCTGTACTTAACAGTACAAAATAATTGTTATATAATTTACCACCAACCTTCGAATAACGCCTGCTCACTCTAGTTAATGGATCCAATAAGTTGCTATAAGACTCTACGGTAAACTTTGTATCCATCGATAAAAGGTGTCTCTCTGCGTATATAAAGTCGCACAGTAATCCTCAAAACAGATGCCAACAGAGTCCTCATCGTAATTTTAATTACGGTGCTACTGTATTCCGGGAGTCTATTTTATTTTTCATTAGCTAATTGACACCGAATGATTATCTGATGTCGTAACTTCGCAGCGGGTGAAAAGTGAGATTCTAAAGTCTCGGTCGTTCGGTCGGGGAGTAGCGTTTGATCTCGTAACGCGGTGGCTCGTGGTTCCCAGGCAATTTAATTCATTGAGGTGGTGGTGTAATTTAGTTCTGTGCGGACGAGGGCCCCCCGCACGTGCGCAAAACGGAGCAACTTGACCGCTACGAAATTAAGTCGCCGTTGTCGCCGAAGTCGAAGGTAGTAGCGGTAAGGAAGCGTCTCGCATTCAATTAGACGTTCAGTAATCCGGCTGCGGCGAGCTTCGATACCAATTACAGTGTTATTAGTGAGAGAAGGAGCGTGCATGCTCCCGAGCTTAGCCAGTAAATTTCGTATTACGCCACCGCAGCCCTCGTCGTATCCATGATGGCAATTGACACTTATTAGCAGTTATGCAACAATTGCATTATAAATATAAATTTGACTCTTTACATTATAAACGATTTCAAGCAGTGATAGCCTTGTGGTTAAGATTACGGCCTCTCACACTGAGGATCCGGGGTTCGATCCCGCACGCACCTCTGATTTTTCAAAGTCATATGTGTATTAGAAACTAATTATCACTTGCTTAAACGGTGAAGGAAAACATCGTGAGGAAATCTGCATATCTAAAAGTTCTTGAAAGTGTGTGAAGTCTACCAATCCGCACTTGGCTAGTGTGGTAGACTATGGCCTAACCCTCCTCAATCTGAGAAGAGACCTGTGTCCAGCTGTGGGAAATTAATTTGTCGATGATATAAATGATTTCAATCACATTCTTTATATCTCTGAAGAACTGTAACCGCTGAAATGTTACTCTAGAAATCTATGGCCTTTTATTTCAAGAGCCTCTGGGTGCGGACGTCCATTTGTTAGTGTCCAATAATGACGCAGCCAAGTAGTAAGTAGTACGTTATATTCCATAATTGCGACCGTAAGCTCGACATCTAAACCATTAGTAAAGTAACGCGACAGTAAAGATGACAAGTCATGAAATGAGCGGGTAGTGGGCAGGTGGTGGCTGTGTCGGCGGCCTTATGTACACGCGACATCCAATGGCATTTATTATTTACGAGGACGATGACGAGAGGTCGAGCGACGCGTTGTTCCCGCGAGGATCGCCTGCTCCAGGCGTCGGCAAACAAATTACGCGACAAAGCAATCAATTATAAGGACAAGAACGTAGCTGAGCCTCTCGAATCGAACGTTGCGTCAACAAGAAGCTTTTAGCGGCGCCGACGAAATGCTTCTGCTTCTTGCAAGCGCGCGCCGCCACCTCTGCATTTAACGTCTTTTCGAGTAAAATTATTTGCCGAAGAGAGTGGAGCAACGTGAATTGCGAGAAAAACATTTCACAAGAAAGAAAATTAGATTGCCGATCGAGTACAAAAGCTAATTTGGAGAGAATCGAAGTCGACGGGGTCGGAAGTCGCAACGAGATTACAGGGATACCCGCGGCTGAGCGGCGTGCTCTGCCACCGCCTAAGGTTGGTATATCAGCCTGTAACGAGTTTATCTGCCCCGAGGGCCACTAAGGTTCTCCCGAGACTCATACAGAGTCATAACCTATCTAATGTTTATATCAATGTCATTCTATTACCTCTCAAGATAAATACGAAATAATAGACGATATATGAGTGTTTAAGAAAAGTTTTTAATCAAAATGTTAACTAACTTGTGAGAATTAAGATATGTGAAATTATTTCCATAATTGAGAGGTTACTTAAGCTTATGTTAGTTAAAGAGGTTTTTTTTAAGAAACCTACGTTCGTGGTTTAATTAGACCGTTAGATACCTACTGCCTACGCAAAAAAACAGTTTGTAGAATCTCGTGAAAAGGTGGTAAAGGGCGAGGGCGGGCTCAAGTTGGGCGGAGCGTAGCCACGCCTACGTCGCCCACGCCCTGCCAGAATTACAACTTAATATTTATTTTGACGAAGACTAGTTCAATAATGTAAAGTAGAACACAGTCACGAACCGGTCCCGTCATCCTATTAAGTCAATTTAGTTTCTCATTGTATGTAACAAACAATTTTTTTGTCTGCAAAATAGCATACGTACCACGATTTAACGAAACTAATCGCTCATATGGAAACACCCGACTGTGAATCAGAAGAGCGATCTTATAAAAGAACCCATTTTTTATCATATTTTTATTATCAGAAGTAGTTAAAATTTGCAACTCGTAATTAGTCTGAACTGTGAACAGCTCATACTAAACATAAATAAAGATTGTCTGATGCGGGACTGACTACGATGAATGATGAATAATGCTATTCAAAGCAGAACACACACACCAGTATCATACGCAAGGTAAGACAGATACAAGACCAGTGCAGTGATGGTGCAGGACCAATTGAAACTGCGGAGATTTCTATCATGTATAATAGTTTCGTGTTAATAATACACCGAGAATTTTGTTCTATGTGCCCGAGGTTTTAATTCTTGCACGCAGCAAGCATTTGCAACGGTGATGGAACTATGCATGGTTCAACTCTGGAGGCACAATCGCCTCGTTTGTTTTTCTGCGATACAACAGTAGGATACTGAATGCAGGCCCTGACACGAGGCGTTCCAACTTAGTCCTACGAGTATCAACGCCTGTATGCGGACCTCAGGTAGGACATCAAATCTATTAAGGGTTTATTACACATGTTAATGGCCGGCAGTGACCTCTTATCATCGAGTTCTATGCTTAATAACACATTGACTGCGGCAAACACATCTGTCGTGTTTTACTGTCCGCGTCACCCGTGCGGCTCGCATGCGTACGGTGGTGCGCGCCGCTACACTGGAACACGCCTGTTGCGCTATGAGCAAGTTCGGGTGGATTGTTTCAAATATTAGCGCCGCAGTCAATGTGTTAAAACACGCAGTCACAGAAGACGTAAATTCATTACTTAACCACCTAACCTTAAAACTTATTCACAATCTCAATAAAATTGCAGTCATGGAGCACGTTACAGACCTCCCGCAGTTTATTGTAAACACACAGTAGATCACCTAAACCGACGCTCTAACTAGCAAACTCATTGCAAGGTTTACGCTAGCCGCTAACGATTGATATGTTACAATAACAACGCGAATTATTTATTCTCGAACTTTTCCGTCTCTCGCCGATTTGTTAATTTACGATTTACACGTTGGCAGATTACGTTCGTTTTTATTTGTACAACCGAGCGTATCAAATAGTTACCTCAATACCAAAGTTTATTTCTATAAATATTTGTCCAGTAGTACTTTTTCACATAAAGCATATTAATAAAAGGAATATATATTTACCTGTATAATAAATTATCGTTTGACAGTTGACTGCAGGTTTTTAAATATATCTTTAACGATTTAAAAGTTAACCTTCGGATTTAAAATACAACCAAATTTGACTTACAAGTGTATCCCGATGGAATTGAATTTCTAATGCCTGAAAATATAATTGTGATGTATACAAAAAAATATTATTGCTCAAATATTGAAACGAACGCATATAATTTTTTGAGTGAACGATGTTACCTACGAAGGTCGTCAGGTTAAGGTTAACATTGATAGTAACATTGAGAACGATGCCGATAGACAAGTTATAAAATTACGTAATAAAATAACCATTAACCTTTAAATCATCTGCGCCGACTGAATTTTGTAAAACAAACCAATATTTGTCAACAAAACCTTTGCGATGTTTTAACATGAAATCGATCAATTGCGACGATAACGGGAATAGATTGATAGGACTATGATAAGTGCACCGTTTCTCACCCGCAAGGACCTGGATAACGTGAGAAATTACTATATAGTTCTAAAACAAGGGCTCACTCTGAACAAAGTATCACAATGTATGAGCTATATATATCTTTTTACTGTATGACCAAATAATTAACTCTAATGCATTGCAATAGTCCGTCGTTCCTACGATTGTCGGTTGCATACATAGGTAATAACTAAATGAAACTGATGGATGGATAATGATAATCGCGGCACCTTTATGAACATTTAATAACTCTTTGAAAAATTGTTGACATACTGTAATGACAATTAAATTCCAGATATTACGAATACAGAATTCAAGATCTTACAAACTCACTACATAAAAGTTATGGTAATGTCAGAAAAAACGTCCAAAACCATTCAATGGCCAATATTCACCCCCTCAATGTGTAATAAGTATGTAGTTCTTTATTGTTTAAATTTATTTTTACTATTAAAAGCGGCAAAGATATCTACATAGTCTAGCCGTTACTATGTAACATACGGTAATGGGAAAAGAACAATTTAAGAGAATAAAATAAAAAATATGCTGTTACAACAGCTATTGATTGTACATAGGTGGTTGGTTGATTGGTGGATTTAATAGGTGGTAGAACAATCGTTTGTTTGAGGAAGTACTACCGCCGCCCTCATAATCCGCCGTAAAGCAGTTGTTGTGTTTCGGTTGAAGAGGTGCGGTTGCCAGGCACACATATAGC
>DWKL01002813.1:0-12224 GCA_018249415.1 Phareas burnsi | reverse complement strand
GCCCTAAAATATCTTTTAATTGTCCAAAACCACAAGTAATATTATGTAAAACAAGTCAACATCACCAGCCTAAAGAATCCTATCTTACCTAAAGTCAATTCAAATGTGATCCTATCATTAAGGACATTGCAATGCCTCGTACAAGTTTTTCTGTCTTCTCAAATCATTCAACCCAGAACACACTAGCTATTACTGCCATAAATATATATATATATTACTGTACGTAAGCTGGTCATGAGTCTTCTCCAGAATTAGGAAGTTGGTTTTAATCCACCGTACTGGAAAAGTGCAGAATGATAGATTTCATACACCTCGAAAAATCATGGATAACTCTCAGGCATGTAGGTTTCTTCACATTTTTTAGAGAACAAATGAGAATAAATTCTTAATAATATTCCAAATTATTTTAAAAATCAATTGTTTGTTCCTGCAATTTTTAAACCCAGGCAACCAAGTCTCAAGTACAATAGTATACCTGATATCACACTCAATCCAATTGTCACTAATGAACAGCTAGGTTGTACACTTGCATTTCTAAACTCCAATTGTCTTAAATATATAATATCTTCCAGCCAGGGAGAGTAGTTACATTGATACCAAGCGATGATCCAAACAATGCAGTGTGGGGGGTAGCATATAAAATAAGAACTGAAGATATTGATCAAGTCACAAAACACTTAGATTACAGAGAAAAGAATGGATATTCTAAAAAATCTGTTACATTCCATCCAAAAGACCAACATATGGAGCCATTTACACTAACATTGTATGTGGCGACACAGGAGAATGAATCTTTTGCTGGTAAGAATTTTATATTGGTTTATCTAGAAACATAGATATAGAGAATATAGATTATATCATTTTTGGAGCCCTATATCTATCTCCCATCCTCATCATGCTTTGAAGAGGTGACCGAGGCTGTTAAGACCTACCATATTGACATATGGAAGATGTTTAAAAAACTTTGATAGCATGATTCAGAATACTTGTGCCACCACTCTATCGAGTACTATGAGGTTCATGTAAAATGATTGCCACATACATTGATACGCAAATTTAATACTTTCAACATAATTTCTTTAAAAGATTATTGCTTAATTTTTTTAATAAATTATTCTGTAAATTTATTTATAAATTATTCCTTAATTTCATTAATAAATGATTGCTTAATTTCTTTAATAAATTATTGATTTTTATTTTTATAAATGATCGGACGTCTGAAATCATACAAGCTCTACACTTTCTTGTATCAAGTTCATTTAAAATAATTAACTTCTCTTCCCCCTGTCTTCCCTCTTATAATTCATTGTCCATAAGTAAAATATTAGAAGAAGTCTGAGCATTTTCGTACGAAATTCTGTAGGCTAACTGTTTCTCAAATCTAATCATAACATATATCAAATGTAATATGATTTTCCAAAAATAATAAATGTTCACCAAAATTTTTATTCCATTTTCTTTTAAAATATTTACTTAATAACTAACTTTACATTAGTAAAATAAATTACCCCGAACCCATAAAAATATTGAAGTAAAAAATATGTACATTTTCATTTCAGGTCCAGCATCAATAGAAGATATAGCCAAGCAAGTAATCAGTTGTCAAGGACCAAGTGGGTCTAACAAGGAGTATGTGTATAATTTAGCTGAAGCCATGCGGCAACTGGCACCTGATATTGAAGACAATCATCTCTTCACTTTAGAGGCCACCCTACGCAAACTGGATGCAAATAGAAAATAATGGTCCAAATCATTGATTCTCAACCTAAACTTTATGACCCACCTATATGGTTAATAAAGTGTATAAATATGTTTCAATACACTATTACACTGCCTGTAAGGTGAATTACAATTTAATATTAATCTTAATTGAATTATTAGGGCTCCATAATTAAAAAGGTTGGGAATCACTAGTCCAGATAGACCAACTTAGTAATTTTTTTAGCTAAATATTTTTATCTGTATCATGCAACATTATGAGAATATTTATTGTTTTGTTCATTATTGTAAATTGCATTGTGTATTGTAAATTAACTTTTACTATGCTCATATGTGTTCTTACTGCTTAATATTGTTTGTTTGTTCGTTTCATGTAATTTTTCATTTTACCTTGAAGCCAATCCACATTACTAAATTTTAGCTAGTAAATTACAAATGCACTAAGATTATAATGGCATTAAACACATTAATATTTCACGGCCAGTATTTTTGAACAAAACTTGGTTTGCCACTAACCACTATGGGTTTAATTTAAATACATTGTATTGCCCTAAATAGATGGATTTGAAGACAAAACGAAATAATATAAAGATAAAAATAGAATGAATGATGTCAATTTTAAGCACCTTTATATATGTATTTTTTTTGTTTATAAAGTTTATATGTAATCACTCTATAATCGAATAAGTATATGATGCTCGTTTATATATACAACAAATCAAGTTCGAAAAGTGTACAAAATACAGGTGCCAGCAATTTATGTGTGTTGTTAAGTGTTAAGTGAAAAAATGATTCTCCCACCATCATGAAAAATATGAATAAAATCACCAATACATTGCTGTGTTATAAAGTCTTATTTATATTTGACAACATCACGTTTGCGTTAATAATTTAAACAATTGTATTTCTGGCCTTTACATTAGAAGTTATATTGTACCTCTTACATTCCTGTTGTTTTCAATTTTAAAAAGAATGATTAAAGTTACTCAAGTAGATATTATGTAACTGATACTGAGAGTATATTTTGATAATTTGAAACAATCGGAGATATACTGACTAACCCTTTTTCACTACAATTTTTACAGTTTAATTTTTACATTAAATTTAATACAAGTATTATGTTACTCACATAAAAAAGGGTGATTTTTTTAATTCCTAACATTATTTAACTCAACAATACCTAAGTATGGGTGTGTAACTTCGTACAGATATAATTACAAGTTGTACTGCGGACTATTGTTTAAGTCAAGTAACATTTAGTGCATCGATGCTTTTACCGTTGAAGTATGTACTTAGTTAAATTTGTGCCTTGTACATTTCTAACATAATGTACTTTTTATGATAATTCTTGTTGATTTTGATTATATAACATCGAAATAATTTATTTTTTGTTATGTTGACATAAATGAAAGGTGTAAATATATTTTAAAACATTTATTTAGAAAACTGACTTTTCATTTACCACAGTAATAGGTAATAGTTAATTAATATCTATATATAACCGCAAAATAAAAAAAAAACACTAAAATAACAAAACATAACCGAAAATTAATCTGTGGCATTAATATTTTATGGTAACGAAATCTATAACATTTGTCCTGCATGATACACACTATATTAACGGAAAACAATATGAGTCATATTAATTAAGACTTAAGAGGAAAATTGATCACATTTTGCGCCAAACAACATAATAATATTTACGATAATAAATAACTTGCTTAATAATTTACATATTTAAGTTACAAAATTACATTTTGTTAATACAATTAGAATTTGGTCGATAGGGAGTGTCACATGGCACTAACATTTATCAGTTTGCTGATAACCTACCATTGCATTAAGATAAAAAATAGAGGAAGTCTGGCCTTCGACAGCTTTGTATGCCAATGTAATTACCCACATGAAAAATAGTATTGTTATATGATATTACTGTAAAATCGCTTCAATCATTATCTTAAGATTACAAATGCTGACGTCATTTATAAGCCGTAACCGTACAGAAAATTTTATATAATCTTTGGTACGCTTGCAGCGATGCAATGAGGCTATGCAGTATGTACGTGTCATATATTTTAATTTTTATTTCCCTTATTACGACCCAGTAGTTTATCTAGGAAACTTCTCTTTCTTTTCACTTTTTTCACATCATTTTTCTGAATTTCCAAACATTCACCCTCTGCAGTCATCTTTTTAATCATTTCTGGAATGGTTAAGTCAGTTATTGTTTCGATAGGTGGCCTTTTGGAGGTAGGTGATGATTCCTTGCTTATCTGCCTTTGAATGGTGAATAACTCTGGCACGTGATCATCTGCCTCCGCCGCAATCAAGGAAGCCTTCGAATCATTTGCTTTCGTATCGTTTTGACTTGCATCTACCTCTGTTGCTATATTTTCAGGACCGTTCTGTAAAATTTCTACCTTCGGCGTTACTTCCGCGATGACTTCTGTTTCCGCTGGTTTTTCGGTCTCGCTGTCTTTATTTTCGAAAACTTCGTCGTTTTCTGTATTATCTATTTTTTCTTTCGAAGCCTTACTGTCGAGACTGTCGGCGGCACTCGAAGTTGATTTGGGAACCGAACCCACTACCCTTGGTCTTGGTCTGGTTGCCGGCAAAGTCCAATCGACAGTTTTACGTTGAGGAGAATAACGTTTAACAAGTTCCTCAAATAGTTTATGCTGATCGACTTTAGTAGGGCTCCCCTCGTTTGGCAAGCTCTGATATTTTATTTTGTTCTCGGGGTCTTGGTTCTCTTTACCTTCTGAAAGACTGTCTTCGTCAGCGGGTCCCAAATCAACAACGACCCGCCGGACGGGCGTCGGTGTAGCGTATGGTTCAGCAAAAGGAAACTTATATAAATTAGGACTTTCGATTTTATATTTAATTGGCGATGTGCTGTTTGTTGGCATTGAAGCGCGAACTCCGGTGCGGGTGAATGTACTCGCGTTTGGCTCGTGTAGATTTGAATTTAAAAACTCCCTTCGCAACTTGGACAAGCGTCGGGTCCTGTCTGTCATGGTGTGCCTATATTCAACGTCGTCGCTTTGATTCAACTCGGAAGTGAAGTTGTCGGAATACTTTCGTGGTCGGAAATCGTAGTGATTTCGGTCTTCGTTTCTCGTTTCCCGCATACTCGAGTAGCCAGTTGTGTTCCGCTTGAAGTTGGACGTGGTCTTGCCATGGTTCGACGTGACGATGGGCTCGACGTCCTTGTACACCGGCAACACCGCGGTGGGCGACGGCAGGGGCACAAACATGGTGTCGTGTTTGTCGAAAACTTCGCGCCGCTGACTGAACTGGTCGCCGCCGATCATCTCCCGCGACTTAACACTGGTTGTAGGCGATTTTGCCGCCATATCCGTTCGATAATAAACCACAACACTATATTATTGAAACTATTTTCCTGCACTCCGTTTCTATTTTAGTACCCCACACATTATGACTTCACCGGTAACATCGCTGCTATAAAAGAGTACACGTATACACGTTAAATTGGACAATAAAGGTGGTCCGCTCGTCCGTATAAGGCGGGCCGTTCGCGATATAATGATGAGTGATCAATAGAGTGGCTCCGATAAGATACGGGCGTCGTGCAGCGCTGTACTTGGTTTCTATATCTTTCAGCAGTCGAAACAGTTGTGTAAATAGAAGCGAGTGAACACAATCATGTTCGTAATTAATAGCGAACTGAGTGAAAGCAACGCGCCGGCTGCCGATCGGCGTACACTCATTATATAATGAATATTAAAACAAATGTCCCGAATACGATACACTGACTTAGGTGCCGGTTGTTAATCTTGAATATTTAATTGGCACTTAGCTACATGCGGCTCAACGCACTGTTCACCGTAACACACTTCATTTGTTTGGATCACGAAAATAAATTAGGTACATTGTTTGTTCACAAATTAGCTGCCCGTCAGTTTATGGGAAGTCGTTTGTTATGAATAACAATATAATTACCGATTACGCACATTAAATGTCTGGATCGCGACAGAATGTATCGGAAGTAGGTAACTGAGTAACGAGCGGTTAAAACTACAGGTATTGAATACCTCAGAGGTAATTATTAGAACGAGTTTAACGTAAATTTTACAGTTATCATAAGTGATGGCAGCTAACTCACGTTTCACACAAACTGTATTTTCATGAACATTACAAAAGCGCTGCGCTCGCCGGTCGTAACTTTGCTCAATTTCAGCAACAAATAGACTTGGCAGACAAACACTGTGTATTCAACTGTATATATTTCGTCCTCATTAGCTTTTGGAGATTTACACTTTCTTCACTAGTATATACGTGTTCAGTTCCCCGTAACCGGATGTAAGGAAATGTCCTTAATTTGTGCAGTGCGATAATCCACAAAACCTTATTTGAAACGCACAGATTGTTCACTCATTCTTCAAGTCAGAATATAATGCTCTCGTCGTGTTTAAAATCTTGTTTGTAAATATCAACAGACGAGTCACCAAACAATCACAAAATAGACGTGCCAGCGATGTGTGGGTTCCGTCAAGCACTACCGATTCGTGCCGTTTTATTTTTAACGCACTAACGATTTTTTTGTCATTTTTCCCGGGATCTGGAGCTAATTTTATTTATATACCTACTATGAATATCTGTACTGTATCGATTCACAGCGAACAAAGCTGCCTCGTTCTATCGCGTTATTCATTGTAATGGTTTGTATTGAAGTTTATTGGACCCTAGAATGTGATATAGCAATTCGATAGGAATTTGGACAATGAGCTCATTCAATTTACATAGATGTTGGCGTAATCTGACCAAACGCGGAATCGAGTGGGTACAGTTTATAGGCAGGTATTAGTAACGTCGCTTTTAAATAAAAATATATATTTACCTACGTTGTCTATGATGAGTAGTTAGTGCGTTACGTATCTATATATAGTTGTATAGATAAGTGTAATATAAAGTGCGTTGAATTACCATTAAGCTGTGTTCATACTGGATACTGTAGTAGTACCCAGGTATTTAATAAATACTTATTATGAACAATAATCATCATCAACCCATGAATGTCTCGCTGGGCACCGGTCTCTCATAATAAGAAGATTTAGGCCATCCTCACTTGGCCAGCGTTGTGGCCAAGTGAGGATTGGTAGACTTCATACAGGGGAACTTTTATAAAAAACTCTCAGATGCGTAGTTTCCTCGCGATGTTTTTATTCGCCGTTAAAACAAGTGATAATTAATTTCTAAATACGCATATAACTTCGAAAAATCAGAAGTGCGTGCGGTTTCGAACCTTGGACAACCAGCATGAGAGTCCGGTATCTTAACCATTAGGCTATCACTGCTTATGAGCAATAATACACATTCATAATTTGAATTCATTAATTCACAGATAGATAGGAAAATTATATAAACAATGCAGAAAAATGTAAGTGTTCAAATATTTTTTATATTGTTCTCCTATTCTATATTAAAGTAAGACAAATATTTTTCTTTTTATTTTGTGGCATCAATAAAAATAAAACCACTTGGCTGTTTGTTTGATGTTACAAAATAATGGCCTTGTCACGCTCCTCTGAGGGCCTTGCATAAAATCTTCCGAAGTATGACACAGGGCTATAAATGTAGAAGCGAGATGAATGATTAATTTAAGTGGTTTTCTATTATTGTTTGTAATCTTTTACGGGGCGAAACGGAAGACTTCACTACTTTGTTTTAATGGTTTGCTCTTTGTTTTCTTTTTATTATTGATGATAAAAGGACATTTCTTGTAGAGAATGTGTATTCTGTAATAACGGATATTTCCAGAGGAATCACCTAAATCGACTTTTGTAATACTTTTATGTAGGGTAATCAAAGTTACCTAAAGTAGGTGATTTTATACATCGGAGTTAAGTTTAGATGTACTTGGTCAATTTCATTCTTCAAGAGCGAAACGGACTTACAATATTTTTTAACCAATCCGTGTGTTGTTCAGTGATTTTCAGCGATTTCTAAATTCGTTTGAGATTATTGAAACGGTATTATGGGAGGGTAGATTCACAAAGTGGTCCCATCGCATGGAATTTGGAAATCTTTTAGTGGTGTTCCTGATATCCTGAAATAACGCGATTTTAAATCTTAGATAACTCAAATGCTTCTGAACTAATCTCAATTATCTTTTTTTTGTTTGAAAGGGCAGATACACTTATGTTACTTCTTGGTTTGGGTTGATTTTGAAATCGGTTTTATTTTTGTTTTTTTATGTGTGTAAAGTAGCAAACGAGCATGCAAGCCACCTGATGTTAAGTGGTCACCACAGCCCATGGACACCCACATCCAACATCAAACAAAACCAAAGTTCCGTTTGAGGTTGTATATGTATGCGTCACTACTCCTGAGGACTATGATAGTGGCCTCGCTATATGTGTGCCTGGCAACCGCATCTCTCTAACCGAAACACAACTGCTTTACGGCGGATTATGAAGGCGGCAGTGGTACTTCCCCAGACGAACGATTGTTCTACCACCTATTATTATTATTTTTTTTATGGTACCTCTATCGAAAACTGGAAATTGATTGACCGGTCACTCGTTATTTTAGGTACCTACTTATAATCTGTATATGCAACTTAAAAATAAAAAAAAGAAGAAATGTGTGTACATATACCCTTAGTAGGTACCGTTTGACCAAATACATAGTACTGTAATATGGTACGAAGCGTTTACATGTAAAAACCGGTCGTGAAAAATAGTTCGTCATATCGCTTATCCTTTGTCTATGTCGTCATCATCAACCCACTATTGCCCCACTGCAGGACACGGGTTTCTTAGAATAAGAAAGGTTAGGCGGTTGACTACGCTGGCTTTGTGTGTGAAGTGTCTCGAAGGCGTTCCTTTGAGAACTTTATGGAGAACTCTCAGACATGTAGTTTTTCTCACGATGTTTCATTTACCGTTAAAGCAAGTGATAATTAATTCGTAACACTGGCTAAACTATACTATATTTTAGATACTATACTATATTACTATAGAATATGTTTCTAAGAATGTTAATTTTTTTACAGTTAAAAGGCCTTAATACATAGTTAACGATTGTGACTAGGTAGTAATTATTTATTCTGTTGAATTAATTTTGACACTCAATTGCGCAAATATTCAGTGGTTAATTAATTTAAAAAGCATTGATTACAGATTAGTGCTGGATAAAAGTTAAACCCACGTTTGTTTACATAACTTCAGTTGGCTCTGTCTATGGCATACATCCGTTTCACACACATTCTGCATATATAAGAGACGTATGCAAATTATTTTCTAAAAATCTTTTTTTTAAGAACGTTTTTTTGTGCCAGTCACTTACGCCATAAACATGTTAGTTTTTTTTATGTAATAGAACCGGCATGGATTGGAATCCATCCGTCCAAGTTATAAAGAAAACTTGATCTAACTTTTCAAGACGATACAATTCTTCGTGTGTTGAAGTTCCTATACCGGTTTCGGTATAATACTTTATAGCTGTAGTACTGGCGCTATCGTGTTATCTTTTAAGGATGTGATAAGTTAGACGTATAATGATACGGCATATTATAACAAGGAGGACTTCTACTTTTTACATATTCTAAGGGTTAGGTAAAGTTAATTTACATAGATGGTAGAACTGCAGTAATCCGGGGAAGTACCACTGCCGCCCTCATAATGCGCCGAGAAGCGATTCTTGTGTTTTGATTGGAGAGGTGTGGTTGCCGGGCACACTTCTATGTAGTACCTCAGTACTGTTTAAGATTAGATCTGGGTGCCCAGAAGATGATCATTTGACATCATGTGGCCTGCACACTCGTTCGCTACCCTTCAAACATAAAAAAAAGAGACATGCCTCGATGATACCTCGAGGTGCAGATCTTAGGAGATAATAAAGGAATATTAATAATATTTTATAATAATATAATATTAGTAGTTACCTAATATCGGAACAATACTACGTATGTCAGCCTCCTTGTTGAGTGGGAAGTGGTATGTCAACAGGTCTCCGTATTGAAGAAATATATAGGAAGCGAAAATACTATTTTCAGTTGTATAGATCAACCTTTTTTTGCAAAATGAATAGTACTAACAAGTTAACAAGACGAAACTAATTAAGAAGCAATGTACTCACTCTGTATATTTATGAACACATCTTTCGATGATCTTCTGAATCCAAACGCAGCTAAAATACTAGTCGAAAAAAAAAATGACAACTCTAGTGTTCAGATGTAGGTCGTTTAAAGGGTTTAAACCCATTTGTGGCTTATATATTCATGGTCCACACGTAGGAGTTCTGTCATGAAATATAGTCCATAAGTCCTGTGTGTTGTGGGTGCCATGAACACACATAAACACAAAGACGCAAACACCTAGACCCAGAATAGAAATTTCAAGCATTATTAGATGTCTCCTTGGCCGGGAATCCTACCCGGAGCGCTCTACGTATCAGATCGGTATGGTTGCCACTTTCTGCACTAAGTCGCTTTGGAGTATCATCGCAGGATGTTCTAGATCTCCCTCAGTTGTAGGGGGAGCCTCTTGCCCATTAGTGGTACTTAAAAAGTCCGATAACATAACATAAAAGTCCCCACGATTTGAGTCACGGCCTCAAAGTCACTAATTAAATGCATGGTCAGCCATTCATATATAATCATTATTATGCTTGGATGATTCTAATCAATTTGAACTAAGACCTGTGATACTGTGAATATGATACGAGCCTAAATTAATGGACCGTTTTCTTTCGTTATAACTCTTAATTAACTTAAAATGATAAAATCTTAAGAAATTAGGTTATAATTAGTAAATATTGTGGTGACAAGACATTAACATAGATGTTAGCTCTATATCGTTCTCCAACACTAGTTTTGTGTAATGTGGTTGTCTATAATTTGCCTCCTGGGAAAGGATCACTGAGTCACTCGTGTCAGCTGCTTGAGAAGCAGTTCAATTATTATCTGCGTTCATTTATTTACGCGTTTCATCAATACAAGGAGAGGAATAAATATCTTCTAAAAATAATTACCTCAATTGATTCCATAGTACGAGGAAAATAATGGTTATATTCCTGGATCACAGGCTCAGTTGTTTCAGCATCGTGAGAAGAATTTGAATTACCATCTTGATTTAATCGTAGATCTTCACATATAGAGATAGTAGAGTTAATATGAATCTGAAAGGAGGCTTATGTCATAACTTCAATTGATTATGGACTAATTGTACATTATAGGAAACTTTTGACGGATTTATGTTTATTGTGCCCTTGGCCTATTTTTACACAATGCGTCAAAAATATTGCTCCCTTAGGCACGGGCCCCGTGAGTACTTAAATCTAGAATTGACTGTACGATTCTCTTGAGTTCATTCATTCAATATATGCCCTATTTATGCAAAACTTCGTGACACAAAGGTTATCATACCGATTAGTCATGCGTGTTCCAGGTTCGATCTCCGGTCAGACAGATAAATTATGTATTTAGATATCTGTTCAATCTTTTTGCTTAACAATTGTATGTATGTAGGTATTTGTATATATATGTCTATGATATCTATCGTCCTTGAGCTATAATGCCTTTACCTACCAACACCACTTTTCGAGTTATGGCCAAAAAATTGATAATTAAAAAAAAATGTCCTACTTAACAACTAGACCTTATGTGTAAGAGTTTAAGGTATCCAAAATAGATCGTATATAGCACTTATAAACAGTGAAACTATTAATTCGTTCGAAAATCTCAAAATGTCAAATTCCGCTTGATGTTGTATAATGACGTTTTAGTTTAAGGACGGCTTACAGAGAATCCTATTATGAGATTATGAGTACAGAAGGCATTAATCATAATCCCCGTGCTGACCAAGCGCGTCTTTGTAGACATTACTTCCCACACGTTTAAAGTATCATGGAGAACTTTCAGACTTGTACATTCTTCATCTTCAACGTTGACACTTATATTTCAACTACGCATAGCAACTGGGATTATGCCATTTCAAATTCATAAACCATGTTTTGTCTTTCGCTATCAAGGTCATTAATGAAGTTTTTAGAAAGAGACAAAATAATGTTTAACTAATCATTGCTTAAATAACCTTTATTAGTAAGGGTTAAGCTGTTGGGTATATCATTATTGTAAACTGGACAAAAACTTCAAGCGAAATTAATTAGGTCGGTAAATACGTATTTGAATGTTCGATCAAGCATTAAATTGCTGTCTGCGATAAGTAATTACCTATTTAAGGACCAGTTAATAGGTAGGTTGGAGTACCGATACGTTAAATGGAAGAATCCGAGATCTATTTTAATTTAATTTAGTCACAAGAAAACCTTTGGAACAAAGTATATTGCTCCGGGTCATAGACATTTGCATATACAGTTTGCCTTATTGTTAAATCTCTTTGGTTCGAGTATTGTTGTAGGTACGAGATAAATACCTGAGTACTACCTCATCATCGACCCATCAATGTCCCACTGCTGGGCACAGGTCTCCTCTTAGAATGAGAAGGGTTAGGCCATAGTCCACCACGCTGGCCAAGTGC
>DWKL01002812.1:0-12225 GCA_018249415.1 Phareas burnsi | reverse complement strand
CCATTAATGTCCCACTGCTGGGCACAGGTCTCCTCTCAGAATGAGAAGGGTTATGGGTTAGGGTCAGCATTATGTGTCGCGCTCACATAATGCACATATCCAATTAATTAATTCGTTTTACACAGGAGATATCGATTGTGACCATTATATATATAAATACTATGCTAATTGTTCCTCCTAACTGCACCGTGTTCTGATCCAAGACTATATTAATTATTCGTGTATACCACTCTTAATATGTTATAACAGCCCTTGTGCCGCCGCAGCTCACTGATTAAACCATTAATCGACCACTATAATATCGCGGGCAATTAAACTCGTGAAATGCATACTTGCGAAACCTATAATGCTTAAAACTTTTTATACGATACCTATTAACTCAATTTTTTAATTACAAACTGGGTTTTGAACTGAAAACAAATATATTTTTCAGAAACCTCGTGTTTTATGTAGTCCCTTTTTATAAAACACAAGGCAATATCTGAAGAAACAAGTTATAAAATGAGATTATTTTATGAATATTAAAGATTTTTTTATCTATGCAGGTATAATAAAGTAAAAAAGTACAGAAAATCTGTATGTAAAATAAAATCGAATGTCTATGGTTTTTGAAAATGTTCCCTAAACTAAACTCATATATGCCGCTCTATTTGCACGATACCCAACCAGTTTTTAATATGTTTATCTGTTCAAGTATCCTCGGAATTAATTCGATCAGTTTTTGACGAAAATTTCCAGGGATGAAGGAGGTTTTTGGAAGGAAATACGCTACTTTGTGCATCGGGGAATGGTAAGGAATAATATTAAAACAAATATATGTACGAGCTGAGTGAAGTAAATTCATATCTAGTTTGTAGTCAGTTTGCCCTTAGAAGTCTCCAAACAGCTTGCTGCGTCTCCTATTAAACAATTACAGTAAACAACGTCAATTGTGTATTGTAGATGTGATTGCCATGTGTGAAGATGTCCATGGGCTGTAGCGCAAGTATATATAAGTATAACATATTAGCAAATGAAATAATATAACAGTGGTTTGTTTCAGTTGTTACTACCCACGCAAAGAGAACGTGGTTTGAAATAGAGTGAATTCATTCCCTTAGTAGGTGAACTATTTTAGAATATATTTTGGGAACAATTAGCCGATGTGAAGCTGTGTGATATTTAAGTGGCAATCGAGTAATGAGAATAACGATCGGCGACTCTCCCGCCGACACGTGAGCTGAGTCACCGTCGTGCTCCGCCTGCGATGCCCATATGTGACGAGCCTTCCGAACTGTCACTGTCGAGTGTGTGACTTGATTTTAATATAATCATTATCAGTACACGCCACCGACACGGTTTTTTCTAAACTACATAAATCATATAATCTACGAGGGTCCATGAACTATTCATATCATGATGACACATGTTTTATGTATGTTCATGTTGAAAAATATTTCTATGAAAATGTTTCGCTTTTCCATTTTTAATTACGGGCATGTAGTATGTTTAATTGAAATTTTAAAAAATATATATCCTTCGTCTGTCTCGACAAGTCGCTGTGCAAGTATTTAATGTTCAAGTTAAAATGTTGCCTCATTAAAACTAGACTCAAACGAATAAGAAAAGTCTTGCATATGTATTTGTTATAATATGATACATAAAGTTTATTTCTCACTGGAATTGAAAATAGAGAGACCTCGAATATCTCGGTAATACTCGCGTAATTACGGCTTCCAGTGACACGGACAAGATTTAATTAAAAACTGCAAATCTGGGTAATTGTAGTCGAACATAAATGTATTAAAGCAAGGTTACATTATATTTAGAAGCTAAATATATATCGTTGACTATTACGTTGGATTTGATGAATTTTGGTGATATAGATTGAATGTATGAGTGATATAGATTTGAGATTCACTAAAAAAAAACGCTAGGAATCATTTTAGATTGTGTGAAAAAGTTACTAAACCCAGAAAAAAAAATAAACTATCCCTTTATTGGATTTTAATTTCCTATGATCATTTGATATTTATATACATTTTTTAACTACATACATACGGAGCTATTAATCTTTAGATATCCAAATTATCGTTAACCTCTATTCAAAGCCTTTCTTACATAAAAAATATTTGCTATTTAAATATTAAATTATTACTTACTTTATTATATTAATAGACAGTGGTCATAACAATTTTACGCCAACCCTAAACAGCCTATGGCGCATTAATGTGACATTTGATGATTTCTCAATGTAAAGGATCCTGTTATTCAGAGCGCGAACATTCATCTGCGAGTTGTGCGGCGAACAAAGAACTTCTTCATGGTCTAATTAATCCTTTAATTTGGGATGTGTAGATTTGGTATCATTATTGAAAACCATTTACGTTATACCTACTTACTTGTATTCAATATAAAATTGAATAATATATATATATACATATGTATATATATATATATAAATAATGAATATTATCATATTAATAGTTATTTTCAATGGTCTTGTAGTTATTTGAGAGCTGTTCTGTTTGTAGTTCATATCTGTATTCAGGCCATGACGGTTCAGTAAGGTACATATTTTAAGGACGTCAAGGCTTCGTGTCAAATTTGAAAATAGATTTGTGCCACATGTGATTTCTAAAGCTTAATGTTCACATAAACGACGGAGAACAGTTTGTCATTCCTGTTTGTGGTAATGGCCTAAAATATTTTATCGTATAATAGATATACATCTCATAAGCCTGAACTTTGTTGGGAGAGAGCGGTATGTGTTGGTATATTAATCATAAACCCATTAATGTCCCATTGCTGGGCACGGGTCTTCATTCAGAATGACAAGGATGATAGTCCTGATCAAGGGCGAATTAGTAGACTTCACACACCTTTTCATGTAGGTTTCCTTACGATGTTTTCTTTCAACGTTAAAGCAAGTGATTATTAGTTTCTAATACGTATAAGTATATTAGCAATTAATTGTTACTTCGAAAAATCAGAGGTGCATGCGGGATTCGGACCTCGGACACCACATAAGCAGTAATAACCACTAGGTTATTACTGCTTATGTGTTATTATATCACACATGTAATTGTAGTAATTACATATTTATTAGACATGTATAAATGAATTATGAATTGTATTTCAGCTCATATCCTATTTCAGGACGTAACCTATATTGTCCTTGTTGCAGAAGCGCTTCTCCAGAGTCGACCGCTGCCGCACATCCCGGATTTACCAGATGGGGAAGGCGCCGCCGCGGCACCCGCAACGCCGCAGCCTCTCGACACTGCCAACAGGTTGCTACTAGCTAGGTTGCTACATTCTTTCCTTACGTTTTATTACACACGTAGTGTAGTTCATACGGTCGAAAAGAGAACTTGCTGACTCTGGCAACTTATAACATTTTTTAACCTGTGTTTTTTTAATCCCTAAAATAAGTCTCGGCTCCGATATCTGCCTCAATTACGGTTGACATCGGTTCGTGTAGAATATATATTTAACTTAATACATTTAGTGTAATATTTAATTTTTAGTGAACGCAACCCTTTTTATGTGCCCTGCTGGGCACGAGTCTCTCCTCACAACTGGAGAAGGCCTGGAGAATACTCCACCACGCTGCTCCAATGCGGATTGAATTTTTGGTAAAGGGTACATAAAATCGCGTAACAGTCGATCTAATTACATTATGTTCGCTGCTGCAGCAGCTAGTGGGGCTGGTGATTCTATTGTTGTATTCACATGTAATTCGATACTTTAAATTTCTGGGATTATAATAACATTTGAAGATATTTTGATACAGTGATACTAGAATGGATATTAATTTTATCTCTTATTTATTTTATTTCGTAAATTAGGATTTCGTCTAATGCCGTCCGCCAGCTGTTATTATAATGTCTTGTAATGATTGGCGGCCTAGATGTAAAATAATTAATAGGTGAAAATGGTTGAGAGAGCTCTTATACTAATTGAGAATATTCAAGACGTGATTGACACCAATCTCTTTTCCTTGAATGTTGGCAGCCAAAAATGTACAAGTCATTTTTTATTGTGAATTGTTGACTCACAATAGATAATATTTCGAAAATTACTGAATGAGTAATTGTTTATGTATGAACCAGTTGTTATCCCACAGCTGGGTTTGGATTTCCTCTTGTAATAAAAATGGTTAAGGCCATCATCGTTCACTTCACACACCTTTAAGAATACTAACGTTTGCCTATAACATAAAGACGATCATTAACTTTGAAAGCTAAATTTAAACCGCAGGTCTATTACTGTTTACTGTTTATAAATACTTTTAGACACCATTAATGATTAATGATTAACTGTTAATATGCCCCTCATGATGACAATTTCGAATTGACAGGCTCCGCTAGGCTTCGTTACTGGTCTGTGGGCTGTTAATTGACAATTAGACAGACGTATCTTGTATTGAGAGGGGTTGACATTAAAGGTGCCTGTGATGTCGTAGATCAAGTTAAACGGGCCTGGTTGACGTAGTTAACGATAAATTTAATTTAAATAACAAAAAATAGTACTTATAGAGTGTTAACATTTCAAAATGCATAGTCTTAATATAAATAATTAAATAAAAATGCACAAGTTTACATGAATTTCAATATTCACAATGTAAGAAGTTACTTCTATAATTAATATATTATATATTCCTATAATATATTCATTGTCCGCCTATAAAGAAATATTACATGCTTATCATTTTATCACAGCAAACGACAATACAGAGCCGGAATCAATGAATAACGTTTGGTCCTTTCCTTTTTATGTGACTGTATGAGATTTTTTTAAACTTTCAATCTCATCTTAGTGTCCTAAAGCGCCTAGCAAATGCTAAGTAATCCTCAGAAGTAGTTTAGGGGATCGGAAAATATTTCTATCTATACTAAAAAAACATTTAAAATGGATCTATATAAATAACGGTAAATATATATTGTTTTTATTGTGGTCAAGTATTTTTGTTTGTTTATTCTTCTTTCACAATCAATCAAATAATCATCCGATCTACGGAAATTTAACGGGCATACATGTAGTAAAGATTTCCATCCCGTAAAATTATACACGTCATCCCGAAGGAATAATGAATAATCGTAGGTCAAGATCAGTTATTTTTACCGGATTATATGATTAAAGTAAATAAATTGGGAATATCCACACATCTTAATACACCTGTAGTCGTAGTGATGTACATATACCTATTTGTAATTTAAACAGGAAGATCATGGTTTATATTTATAGAGGACAATAATTAACTGTAAATAATAGTACATATAAAATTACGTTTGTTACAATTTTGTACCTAACATTAGGTTAGTAGCAGTCAATGAAATTGCCAATGCATAATGCGTATAATCCTATTAAATAATTTACCGTGAATCCGTACAAATCATATAAAAATATGCAATTCTTTAAAAAGTCTTTTGTATCTGAACTACCTATACGTTTAATGTGATTATGCAAATCTGTTTATTTATTTTATACAGTATAGATAAATTGAAGGTAGAACTGTAATTCGTCCGGTTACACCGCCGCGGTCATAGTCCGTCGTGAAGCAATTTTATGTTTCAAAATTCAAAATTCTTAGATTATGACGGGGAAAATGTTTTCGAACCATGGTCACAGCCGAGGCCTATAACCTTCCGTTTTTTTTTGAAAAGAATTGTCACTGACTCAAGAACACCTACCTTCCGCTTTTTTGAAAAGAATTGTCACTGACTTAAGAACACCTGTAAAAGTCTAAACTCGGCCTAGACTTCGCTTGAATAGAGGACATGGGGGAAGAACAAACTTAGAAATACTGTGTCGCGAATGTAAAAAGGTCCCCGTCTCTGCAGATGGGGACGCTTATTTGCAATGTGTATGGAAGAGGTTCTCAATTCGATCGTATCTTCATTATCATCCCATTAATGTCTCACTGCTGGGCACGCGTCTCTTCTCAAAATGAGAAGGGTAGACCACAGTCCACCAGGCTGACCAAGTGCGGTTTGGTAGATTTCACACTCCTTCGAGAACTTTACAGTGAACTCTCAGATGCGGAGGTTCCTGTACGATGTTTTCCTTCACTGTTGAAGCAAATGATAATTAATTTATAATATGTACATAACTTCAAAACAATCAGAGGTGCTTGCGGGGTTCGAACCCCGTACCACCCGTGCGAGAGGCCGAAATTTTAATCACTGGGTTATCACTGCTTATACCTGATCTGAAATATATCTCTAACATTATGGGGTCACTTTCATAGATTATGTTTTATTTGGAAAACTAAACACTAAGTAGTGTAATCATGTACATTGTGTCCACATGGTTCCGCTAATTTACATGGAAACGCATATCTCAAAGCAGATCAAATTTGTTAAAGAAGAGTTCTTTTTAATTATTTATGAGACAATAGTGATTAAGAAAAAAAACATTTTAAGGAATCAAGTGTTAAAGAGTGTCTTGAAGTTTACCTTTACCGACTTCTAAATTTAAATAAATTTGCAATAGCATAACACTTAAATTTGAATTCAATTTTGAAGTCTTAAAATAGGAAATATTTGGCAACATAGGACGATGTATACATACATACACATACACGTTTATGGTCCTTAATAATCTGATTAAATAAATGTACATAAGATTAATAATGTTAAGATTTTTGTACAATTTAACGCGCGCTGCCAGTTATCTATTCCCTGATCTGGCAGCGTCATGTAGAAGTTGTCAGTTTAGTACAAATTGGCAACGTCGTTTAGAAGATGATACTTTAAGTAATGTTCGCCATAAGTTGCTTATTGGAATATAAATATTTGTACGAAAAAGATGAGAAAATAAAATTGGAAATTTGAAAATTTCGTGGTGTAATTCATGTTGTTGCATGGGGTTACGTATGTGGTTAAATTAGATGGAAAATTATTTGAACACGGTGTATACTTAATTTTTTTTATTCTAAGGTGACGTGTTTTATTATTAATTATGGATTTTCTTTAAAATCCTTGGTTTAAAATCTACTTTTGTTGTGTAGATGGACATCTAAAGAAAATCTCCTGGCGCACCACGAGGAAGATGACCCACAATTGTTTGTGGCCCTCTATGACTTCCAGGCTGGCGGGGAGAACCAGCTCAGCCTCAAGAAAGGTATTCCAAAACAATAGTTTGTATATAAGATTATGTCTAAATTCTACGTACTCGCCGGTTTGATATTTAATTAGCAGGGCGAATATAACTTATTTGAGATTGGATATAAAGATATGCGGGCATTTCTAATCGGGGAATAGGCATCAGACGCATAGTGCTATGTAAATGAAAAGACGTCGAGTCTTGTAAGTGTCAATTATGTTAAATCAATCAAGACCGATACAAAATTGAGGTTTCTGCCCGTGTTTAGTTGTTACATCTGGTGTAGATATATTAACCTTGGCACTCATTTATTTCAGTGATGACAATATTGGTATTGGATTCTATCAAACTGTGTAGGCACTCGTTTCTTTGAGCCTACACTGCATGCCTGAACATGTCAATGTCCAGTCCACACCTTGTCGTGGACACTGCTTGTATAAAACATGTACATATAATAAAGTTGATAAACAACACAGTATAACGCATCGAGCATAATATGTGTTCGGATGTCGCTGGAATGCATTTTATGCGTTCCCCTCTGCACATTCCGCTCTACGCTTGCCCTCTTGATAGGTATCTACAATTCCAATACCATTTACAGGTATTAAAGGACGCTTAGTATGTGGACGATAATCTTTAGATACTGTAGGCTTACACTGTAGCTATTTGAATCCGCGTGGAAAGTTATACATGAATAGTTTTAATATTTTCTGTTCATTATACGAACGACTGTATTTAAATGTATGTTCATATATCGATTTCTGATTTGCATCCATCATTTTATAATTAGTATAAACCTGGCTGAAATCCAGACAGAAATTTGATTTACTCATTTCAATGAATGACGATTGAGTCATTTCAATTTTGGTTTTTCGTCTGAATTCTGAGTTTCATTTCACCGCCTGTTTTATAAAGGCGAATAAAATTTAACCGAGGAGCTCTACATACACAAGAGCAGATACATAATTATATAATCAGTTGTGTATGAAGCGTACCAGATTGCACATGAGTATCATGGTGGGCTAGGCTTAATTCTGATAGGAAACTTGTGTCTAACTGTGTTATAACCATATGCAGATGAAATGGAATACTCGTTCAAAGTATTATTTCCGTTTGAAATCGATACCTACAGAATCTGACCTGGCAGTACGAAAATGTTGGCAGGTAGTACGGAACACAATTACGTGCAAAATAATTGGTGATGTTGCGGCCTGTGGGCTGCGCTGCGTACATAATGAATTCGTTTGACGGTGCTCGCGCAACTCAATAATCGGGCCTCCAAATATTTACGTACCTAGTATTTCGGAAATTTAATCGCAGTTCAATTAACTGACCGTTCCGCTTTAACTGTTTACAAACTAGTGTTAGAGTACGGAAAATCATTGATGGCAGTATCTAGATTTTATTTCAATTAAACAAAATAGTGTCTTTACATGAGGGCAATGGGGGTGGCTCCATTTCTGGGCAAGAGAATCCTTTCAAAATGAAATGGACTTTAGACTATTGTCTTCCAGTCAGGCCTAATGCCGTTTGTTAGACTTAGCACGTGTTTGAAATTATTATGGTGAACCTACCAGCATATAGTTTTCCTCGCAATATTTTCATCAGTGTTCAATAATTAGTGTTGCATATATGAGATTTGAATCCCGAATCCATGTGGGTGAAGCTGTAATTCATACCACTGAGATATCACTATCACCGTCATATACCGCCGTGAACTTATGTGATATGTATCAGCTGGTTGCATCACTACCGCTAAATATAACTACATTAGTACTACTAAATAGATGGTAGAACTATAATTCGTCCTTGCAAGTGCCACCGCCGCTCTCATAATCCGCCATGAAGCATTTGTTGAGCTTCACTTGTTTGGAGAGGTACCCTGACAGGGAAGTGACATCTTAGTCCTTAGGCGACTCGACCTCAGGTGGGACGTCAGTCGTGTATGTGGTTAGATGTGGGTGCTTATGGGCTGCAGTGAGCAAATAACATCAGTGGCCTGCACGTTCGTTCGCTTCCTCTCCAAACATGAACTCCATATCTTTTACAAATTGGTTTGACGATGGCGTACACTCAACTCAATTATGGATGCGACGATGTTGTATTGCTTCTAATATGCTACCTAATCTATACAAGTACATGTTTAGCTCAGCAGCTTAACCTATTAACAGTTTGTTAATACTTCTGTAGTATATAACTTGATAGTTAATTTATAAAAAAGTGACTGTTGTTCTATTAAAAATACTAAGAAAATGTTATGTAGCATATTCTTGTAGTCACGTTTTTCATACATACTTATATCTTCGGGCATAATATAATTTAACTTTGATTTTCCGACATTGATTTCATTTCTATGGCTTAAGCGCCAATTTATTTGTCACTCTAACATTGCATTTGCATTAAATAAAAAATTCTGTCAGCGTCATCTATTTTATAATTACACCCTCGACAGATACCATACATATTATGTTATTAATGAAAACTTATAATTTTGATAATATAAATATCAATAAAACGTAAATATCGTCGTATGTCGTAAACATCAATAAAACATGTAATTTTTTCTATCAAATGTCAAAGGCTTCATTTACAGCGGAAAACTAATTTACAACTTAATAACAACTTACAATTTAAATATATAATTAATTTATTTATTTATATATGTCATTTATTAGAACTTAAACGAGACGTTAGTAGACACACCAATTCTTGTATAATGATTACGATAAAGTCTAAACTTACCGTAGAATCTAGTTGATATATTTTCATTTTCACTTTTACTTAAACCCAATCTTATTAAGGCTACATTACAGGATTTTAACGAAAATACAACGATTTTTTTTACAAATGTAAATAGAGAAAATTTTGCAATCTATATAGTTAACTTTAAATTAATTACGTTCCTACGAACGCTACGAACTTTGTTTCGTAAAAAATACACTACTGCACATTATGGGACGATAGTTATTCATTAAAACAGAATATCCATTACATTTCTTCCGACAACTTTTAACTGTTTTATTTTCATCTCACATCTGGTGTATTTTTCCTTTGAACAAAAAGCTGGTTTCATGAATAACGGGTTTGACGTATGTCGAGCGAACGAAGGCACTTTGTAACGCTTTCCGAGCTTACACACTATGGTCGGCAGCAGACGAGGCGCGGTGTCAGAGTTTGTGCACTAAATAAAACAGGTTCGCGACAACTGTCCCTCCAACCACAATAACAATAGCATTTTGTGCTTGTTAATTGGCGTATCAAAGGTTTAATGCTTTCTCGAAAGCAAAGATTTATTAAGGATTGAGTCGGATTGATATATTTTGAGATTTAATCTAATTACTATATGATGTTTATTTTTAGTTTAAACACGAGCTATACTGTGCGGTTCCTTCCGCCCACGCACGTTATTTCAACCTTCACGCAGGTTAAATATTTTCAGCGTAAAAATACACTTACGGAAACATTTATTTAAAAGCCTTGTCATTTGGACGTTTTACTGATTTAAAATGTTAGCCTGAGACAGAGATCTTTTTTTTATATTAGTTTTTTTTTTATTAGAATACGAGGGTAACATACCACCTGTCTTTATGTGGTCATTGTAACCCATGGGCAGACATCAACTCCTAATCTCAGACACTACCTCTAACGACTAAGACGGTGGCCTAAGCAAAACACAAGAATTGGTTCACGGCAATTTATAAGTACCTCGGTGGTACTTCTTCGGTCAAAATTTAATTTTACCTGCTTGAAATATTTAGTGTTTTAGTTATTTGTTAAACTTTATCATTCTTAAGTAATATTATTACTAGAAAATATAAGGTTATTAAAAAAATACTTGTTATTGTGAAATTACAGGTAAGTATTTAATTATTAAGGTTTCGTTTATTTTAAAACAATTTGTACTATACCTATGAGGCTAAGACTTATTTTTTAAATTAAATTACTTATCTAACATGTGAATATTATTAATTATATCTACATAACTGGTCGTAGGGCATGGCAAAAAGTGTTGACATTAAAGGAATTTGCATGAGTACTTTATGGTCACGCATCGCATGTCGTCATATTACATTCGTATTCTTTAGGGACTCGCTCGAAACTACTCGTAATATTGTGAAAACTCCCAAAGCCCAATGGAGCACAGGTGATATGGCTACTTGTGTAATGTTAATAAACTCACACGAAAAAGATTATTACTTGTATGTTTCACTCGGCATCGACGAGACTTTAATTAATTAAAAAAAATCCAATTTTTAAACATTTTATTTTGCTATATCTATCATACAAATCATATTAATGATAATGTTTTAGTTATTTGTCAAATTTTATCATTCTTAAATAATGTTGATGATTTGTATGATAGATATAGCAACGTCACACTAGTCAAAAGTCGATGCAAATAAAACTGTTTTGAGGACGAAATAACCCGGATGCGTTAATATTAGGGATTAAAGTATCTAATTTTGCCACACGAGTGATGATACTGCCAGGTTTTTATTTGAAAACATTTTTGAATTTTACATAATTTTATTTTTTTATCAATTAATCAGAAGTGTGCTTATCATCTCGAACCGTTCGGCGTCATTTGTTTTCAAAACATGTACGTACGTGATACTTTTTCAATTGTTGATAAAGGTGAACAGGTGAGAATAATGAGTTACAACAAGAGCGGGGAATGGTGCGAGGCTCACACGCTAGGCGGCGGCGTGGGCTGGGTGCCCAGCAACTACGTGACGCCGGTCAACTCGCTGGAGAAACACTCGTGGTACCACGGACCCATATCGCGCAACGCCGCCGAGTACCTGCTCTCGTCTGGCATTAATGGCAGCTTTCTCGTAAGTATTTCACTGATTGAATAAAACAGGAAGTATATGTTATCGTCATCAACTCATTACTGCCTCACCGCTGGCCTCTGATCTCCTCTCAGAGTAAGAAGCGTTAGACCATAGTAGTCAAATGCTAATAAGTAGACTTCACACACCTTTAGAACTTTTTTAATAGGTGGTAGAACAATCGTTCGTCTGGGGAAGTACCACCGCCGACCTCATAATCCGCCGTAAAACAATTGTTGTGTTTCGGTTGGAGAGGTACGGTTGCCAGGCACACATATAGCGAGGCGACCATCATAGTCCTCAG
>DWKL01002811.1:0-12226 GCA_018249415.1 Phareas burnsi | reverse complement strand
ATCAGAAGAGTGTGGTGAGGGAGAGAACGCGTACACGCGTTCCGACTTAGATTTCAGAGGTAGCAATGCATCTATAATTGACCTCAGGCAGACCTTCAATCTTATTTGAGATCCGTAATAAATGTCCATGGGAATGACTATTTGTCATCTGTTCGACTGCATAATGTTTGCTATAAAATATATTATCTCTCAACACAATGACAAACCATTAGTCCAACAATGAGCGTCAGACAGGGGTGGTGATTATTTAGGTGTACCTACATGATTTTCCACATGACACAATTAGTTTGCAATTTATATATTTTCTACATTCAAAAGTAAGACTGTTATTAAATAAAACAGTTTCCTTAAGTGATTGGATTTGCTCGAGGACCGAGATGCCATTAGCAATTTCCAGTAAAACTAACTAACAAACTAAATGAATGCACTTTAATTTTCATAACGATTATTCATCATAAATTACTTAATTACTTAAGCACTACAGTCAGATGGAATTCTTAATTAATAACTGAACGAAAAAAAAACAGTGTACTACATTTTTAATTGCATACCAAACTGCATGGGTGACCAAGGTACAATGTTTATAATGACCATAATGACATGACAATAATTTACGTGGGTATTACGCAAATTTGCCTGCTTGCACCTATCTCATTAAATTTAAAGTCAGTATCTGTGCGAATGTTCTGCCAAAATGTTTCTACTGTTAAATATTTTAGCTTACTACAATTTTCATTGCATACCTAACTACACGGGTGACCAAGGTACAATGTTTATGTTATGTTTAGGTACAAGAATGACATGTCAATAATTTACGTGGCTTTTACGCAAATTCGCCTGCTTGCCGCTACCTCACTAAATTTAAAGGTTGTATCCATGCGAATGTTCTGTTAAAATGTTTCCACTATTCAATATTTCCAAGATTAAACAATACAGACAACAACACAGACAGTCAAAAAAAATAGGAACTAGTTTTTCATCATTGTCATTCAAATAAGCATATTTATAATGTATTTAGAAAATGGTGCTTATTACATACTAAAGGCTAAAATTTTGCAGTCATCTATCTTTAATAATAATATATGAATTAATAGAAAAAAAAATACAACACATCTTTATTTCCTATTTGATTCTAGAAGAAATAAAACATATTTTTCTTCTATGTGACAAACATTGAACTTATTATGACTTAATATAAAAGCATGCGTATATGTTTTTAAAGTATTAAAAAAATAAGTACTTAAATTATATGACTGATATCTATCAATAGCAAAAAAGTATACTAAAATTGAGCATGTGAGCTCCAAGTCTAAATGACATAAAAACGGTTTATAACTCAAAAAACCTGTGATAAAAACTTATTATAACATCACTTTTTTTATTGTTTTTTAATAAATACATATATTTTTAATAGGCAAGCATTTATCCTGTTTAAATTTTCTTACCAACTTTCATACGACTTAAACACGAATATACTATATAGCACCTAATATTTTTCAACACTTGTAATGTAGCCTTAGTTCCATAGTTTATCGTTATGCTATATACAGTGTAAATGTTGAAAATTATTCATTAGGCCCTAATTAAAACAATTAATTATCATTAAAACCTGTCAGCAATCGTAACACATGGTAAAACCCAAATAGCTTTATAAATTCTATTAGTGTGTACAATACTATCCTGTTCAATATATCATGTTGTACAGAATTGAACCACATTTTTGCACTTATATTTTATAGACTTTAACCTTTATGACTTTTCCTCTTGTGCAGGATTTAGGCAAAGGTTCTGTCAGGCAATATCTGGGTAAAATTTATAATATGATATTCTACATATATCACCTCAACTAGAATCAAGATCTGTGAAAGAAAACAGAAGCACCCATACATTTACCTACACAAATACCTGTAATATTTTAACTTCAAAACAAATGTAATGTATGCATCATGTTAATTTTGATGACCCATAAAATACAAACATGAATAATAGCATCAGGTAATTATGGAATAATCCAGTCAAAGCTTACTACATTTCAAGCAGAATGTTTAGTTAGTACATTCTAAATATTTGTACAATATCTACATATTGTCTATGATTATGCCAAGCTGTGATTACTAAAGTTAACACTTATTTTAGAATTGATTAGTAACAATATCTACTTATCATGATTAATATGTTACTTTTACATGACATAACTGAAAACGAACAGTAATTGAGAAGCTTCATTTGAAGAAGTGGTGGACCAAGTAGATATTAATTAAAACTGCATTTAATACCTTTCAAGTTGCTAGTATGTCTAATGGGCTACTTGGCCTAGAGGGAAATAGTTCTTAAAAAATAGGGTAACTATTGCTTATGCACAGTATCCTCCTATATCTTTATCTGACACTGTTATAATCATTCAAATATTAAACTTAATAAGGTATTTTGATAAAACTAAATATTGTACAAATAACTGTATTCATATTAATCAATACTAAAATACTGAACTAATTGCTGGGAGATTATAAGTATTTGGTTTGTATAAGAACACTCACCATATAAACAATGGAGTAGATAAATTATGTATTTAATTAATATAATAAATATTAGTACTTACTTAGCAAAGCATCAATACTGGAGCGATCGCCTTCTAACCAGGCAGATATAACATATGCCAAGCCAAGCATGGCCACACCAAGCAGTGCCAGTACTATGAATGTCTCGTACACTCGTCCTCGGAGCCCACGGCAACCCGGAAACCCAGAAGATTCCGAGAATAGGTAGGCAAATGGTAGGAAAACAAAAAGTGATAGATTTGAGAATAAGAAAACATGATTCCATAGCCCTGAAACAAGAAACAAGATGAGTAACATAGGTTAACATATTTAAGATACTTTAAATGAAAAAATATGACAATTCTGAAAACTGCAAACTATGCTTGCCTGAGATTTATTCATAAACAAATCAATTTCACATACTTTTAGCTAATCTAAACTGATAATTGTTTAAGTAAAGTCACCTGGGACTTTGTTTTGATAGTTAAGTTAGTAGGTAATAGAAATATTTTTTGAAAATATATATATATTTAGAAAACAAATATAATCATTACCTTGTATTAGGGAGCTGTTGAGCCACTTAACATAGTAGCTATTTGGGTACAATATGAGCACTTCGTTGCTGACTATTGACACGGGCAGCAGGAGTGCAGATCCCAACGACACGGCTAGTGCGAAGGTGCACAACCATAAACTAATGCGGTACACTTTAACTTCATCCTCGTCTGCAGTAAAGAAGTCTTCACTGTCACGCCGCCGAAATTTCTCGATTAACATGAACGAGAATAAGTACAGCAGGATGAACAGCAGCAGAAATATCTAAAACCATTTTTTTTATCATTTACCACTTGAACTTTACGTTAACTGCAGATTTTAATAAACTTATCTTTATAACTTACGATCTGCTCCCGGACATTATTGTGAAATATTTGCTCCCGTAAGTCTGTTTCCTCATCATCCATCGTCCACCATCAAGATTTACCTATTTTCAGATGTTTCTTCGTGATGCTCCACTTCCAAATAACGCAACATTTTCACAAATTATACCATTTTAAGAACACAAAGTTTATTTTATTCAACACGCTCGCAATTAAAGTACCAATTAACCACCAGTAACGTAAATATTATATTTTGACAATTTATTCATTATTTACAAAAGCACGCAATGAGTCGACGAATGATGTAAAAACACAACAAATTTTTTGACTAAACAGCTGAAATAAAGACACTACCAGTAGGACACAAGCACAAGTCACATTACAGCCTCGGTCTCAGTTCAATCATGATACAAGAGTTCAAGACACAAAGACGCCACAGACTATTAAAGGGATACACTGGAATACCGTATGGAATCCAAACCCGATATTTAGAACTTTAGAAAAAAAATCTATATCATTCTACATGTCTATTGTATGTCTATGATCGAGCATAAATTATATATTTTAAATAAAGTTAGGTCGAAAAGAAATAATCCAGGGCAGTGAAACTAACTGAAAGAAATCTATATATATATATAGACATTACATTATATCATAGACTTTATAGAAACTGAACTCTCAAATCAATCAACATAAAATTATCGTCTCACCAAACACAACCATTACCATTACTACTAACCAAATAAAATAAAAATCATAAAATTCATCAACAATGATTTATATAATATTTGATCACGGATTGTTGTATATATTATATTTTTTCTTTAAAACAAAATCTAAGGCCTTGAAACCATGTTATTAAAATTATATAAAAAAACGGGAATCTTTCCAATAATCTGTGGGATATCCACAGATTATTGGAACGCTTGGAACTGATCATACAAGGAATCCATTCCATCCTACAATTCCATCTCTGACAATTAATCACAATTAAGAATCACAGTTCATTCAATCAACTGTCAAACACAGATATCTGAAGTTTGCTATCAAGTGTCACTGTCATTAAGCAGCAGTAGAAGTAATACGACCCAGTATTAACAAAGTTTAACACACATAACCAATGACTTTTAACTAGTTTTGGTCTTTCGTTGTTTTCTAATATTAGAACAAAATAAAGATTTTAAATCATGAACCATGGAGATACATTTTCAGAATTCAGGTCAAAATTCGTACAGATTGTCGAGTGATAAAAGTTAGTAATAATGTTCAAAACAAACAAACGGCATTATATTATTATTATTATTTATGTTATTTCAATGATTTCGCAGGTGCTTTACAAATAAACCCAGAGTTTTCAGTTCGTATTGTAGTATGTGATCACTATTTAACTAGACCTACTCCTGGAATTGATGTCATTTATTCTGAATTCAGAGGGTCAAATATCAAACAGGTAAGGAGTCTACTTTTGCGATTATTCTTTCGGATTTTTGACTAGTTGAATACCTAATTTATAAATTTAGACCCCTTTTTTGAGCTCAGGAATTTATCTTTGCATATGATTTCAACACAATACATGTAACGCCATTTTGAGCTGAGTGTAGAAAGTATCAATTAAAAATATTATTTTGTCCCAAGGTTCCTGTTTTAAGAATATTTGGATCTTCAGCCGATGGTCGGAAAGCATGTTTGCACGTTCATGGTGTTTTCCCATATTTTTACATACCATGCCCTACTTCAACTCCGGAGCCTCAATTTTTATACCAAGTGAGTTCTTTTCTATGAATAAAACAATATTTAAGCATTAATGTTCGGAAGGAACTGGAAGGACAGAACTGTCAGTGCAAACTTTGGCTAGAGAAGGAATTATACATGTACATAATGACAGTACTTGTTCTTCTGTATTTTAAAGTGTTTAGGTTGCAACATACACAATATGTGTTGCATGGCTTATTACAAGGTGGTAGAACCCTCTATAGAATCTAGAGGCACCATTGTGCACTTATTTTTACCTTTGAACAGGGGCATAAATGCTGTTATATTCTTGTTTGAAAAATGTCATAAGAGAAAAAGACATGAAGCATTCCAATTTAGTCCATAAGTATATTAAAGCATCTGCTCAACCGCTGATGTCATATTAGCTTTTAGCCCTGTTTGAAGTTGGTTATGAATGTGGGTTGATTGTTTATGGATGTGGGATGTGGATTGCATACTCGTTTGCTATCTCTATTCTATAAAAATATATTTTTCATAGAGGTAACAACACATTTCAAAGAAATGTTACTTTAGATTAAATTTTCTTTACGTCTTTAATATTTCATTGCTGCTTATAGGTCTTTCTACACAACTAGTTTTACACAACTACAGTTAAGAAAACAGACAAATTCAGAAAGGCGGCTTTATAGCTCAGTAGTATTTAGTGATCAGGAAGATAGAAGTCTCTATATATATATATATACTATAAATTAACATAATTTCAAATAATATATGTTACAAATGTTCTTATAGAAAAATGTATCTAAAATAAAATTTCAATAAATAAAATTAAATGTATTTTACATTTTGAGCAAATATGCATAATGGCATAGTTTATATTTGGTATAAAAATATTAATATGATTGGCACCTCATTATGTTTTTGGGACGTTTTTGTACATTTTTTCCTAGTTTTGGATGGAAAATGAATAATATAATTGATATTAATTCGTTTTTCTACATCTGTTTTTTTGTTATAAAAATATTTTTTTAGATTGCTGCGAGCCTGGATAAAGCGCTTAACATTGCACTTAAACAAGCAACTTCTGCAAATCAACATGTATATAAAATATCTCTGGTGAAAGGATTGTGAGTATACTTATTTTTCTTGTTAACATAGTATATATTTTTTTGCAAATGATACTGATAATGGATAAAACTTAAGATGTTAATTGACACTCTAAACTAAATTTTGTACTTTTATTTTTAATTGAAATGTGTTCTAATTTTAGCATTTTTCATTTATTTTCATAAAGTATGCAATAAGTGTTTTTTATGAATTGGGCAAAACATAACTATTATTTAATCTTTCCAGGCCGTTTTATGGATTTCATGATAAAGAACATCTCTACTTAAAAATATTCCTTTATAATCCAGGACTGTTGAGACAAGCCGTTGAGTTATGTAGTAATGGTGCCATTTTAGGCCAAACCCTTCAACCTCATGAATCTCATCTCAACTTTACATTACAATTTTTTATTGACTTTAATCTTTTTGGCATGAGTAATATTGATCTAGAAAAGGTGAAATTTCGAAAGTCACCATTATCTCAAAGAAGCAATGAACTTCCTGATACTCCAGATGAATTTAGTTTGAAGCCTGAAAGCATTTGCTTCTATGAAGCAGATTGCGTCGCATCGCACATTATTAATAGACAAAGAGTAGGAAAAGGTGATGGTATTGAAAATCCTGGATTAGAAGAAGTATGGCATCAAGAATTAGAAAGGCGAAAACAGTTAAATGTTACAATGGCATCAAAATCTCTTTCTCAAGGAAGAATAAGCTCTGATGAGACTGAATCACATTATAAATTCGAAAATATGTTCTCTATGAGGATATTTGGCTTAATAGATAAACCTATAAATGCTGATGTTAGAGATTCTACGAACTTAGAAAAAATTCAGTATCCAGCGATAACAATGGATGGTTCTCAATTATTTAATGCTACTGATGTCAGCACCCATTTACAAGAAACCATATTCTGTGCTAGTGGAAACAAATCTTTAAGAATCAGTGGAGATACAGAGAATAAAATTTATAATGACATTGATGATACAATTGTAAATGAAAATATAGCAATTAACAGCAGTTTTTCATTGCATTACAGCCAAGTTCCATGTTGGTAATCATTAGTTATTGATTACATTGCTATCCATCTTTTATTTGTACCATGTAAATGAAATTTGTATTTACAGTGGACTCAGAAGACTTAGAACTTGTAGATATGTTACATGATTTGGATGAAAGGCCAGTGGAAGACGACAGCATAATGGGTACGCCTGCTAATAATGAGGAGGAAGAAAATATAGAGTTAGATAATGCCGAATATTCACAGATTTACGATGAAGATACTTTATGTTTAGACCATTTCAAAGGGTATGATGTAATTATGTTTAAATACGAACTACATGATAATATGAAATATTTTTGTTTATGATATTGAATTTAAAGCTTTTGCAGTTTTTGGTTTCAGCAATGACCATTATAACGATTTACCTACATGGGAAGATTCTTTTTGGGACGGTGCTAGTATACCGCAATTAGATGGGACCTGTGATGATGAATGTAAGATTAAATATCTATAAGAAAAAAAAATCCTTAATGTTTTAAGAAATGTTTTTTTTTTTATATTTTAAACTTCATTAAATTTTTAAAAATATTTGCAGGCGTAAAAAAAGTACGAAAGAGAAAAATGACATCATTTAAGCTAGGATTGTCAAAGCCAAAGAATAAGAAAACATTTGATTCAAAATGTAAAGTAGATGGTGTAGAGAACAAAACTAAATTAGAAGGCACGAATGTTGATAGCAATATTGCAAACGCAACTTTACACCATGATTGTGATATAAGTGCTTCGAATAAAGATAATGTGAATAAAACTGAGACAGTTGTTAAAACGGAATTAAATACTTCAAGTAACGTATCATTTAATGATTTGTATAAAGATGAAATAGATAGAAAACCAAGAAAATCTCAAGAAAACACTTTATTAATTGAAGAGGAAATTAATAATTCAATAGATATTATAGATTCATCAATAAATAATGATGATAAAGAAGTGTCTATAAACAAAACATACAATAAAGAAAGACCAGGATTTCAAAATGAGTTGCTGACCAACTTAGTTGATAGTAAAAAACAAGACAATATCCATGCAGGAGCAGCTGCATTATACGACTTACGAAACGAGTACGAAGCCATACCTGGGCCATCAAAAAATAACCTGATTGAAGGCAAAAATAAATTTATGTCTATTATTCTAAGTGATTCTTTCGAATCTTCCCCAGAAGAAGAAAACTTAGGCATTGAAAGTTTTTATAATTCCTCGAATTTATTTAACTGGTCAATTGAAGAAGGTCAGAAAGGTAATATAAACCCACCTGATGAACCGTTTAATGATTCGTTTACACAATTAAGTATTACCGAAAGTAGTAAAAAAGGAAACAAAACAGCTATACATGTCGATAATAGTTTAGACAAAACGTATGTTGGATATAACATTACGAATAAAGAAGAAAAGGACCAGAAAAATAATATCTTAATTTTAGCTCCTAAAATAAGACCCCCAAGTAAAGGCTACGTTGAATCTACTTTAGAAAAATATATGATACCAAAGACTAAGAATCCAAAACCGTACTATTCCGATCACAAAGATGTTGGTGATAAAGTAGAGATAGGACAAATGGTACTAAAGTTGCACAGCCGACATGCCAAAGATCAGAAGCCTTTCGAGAAAGTGTTAAACGTAACTAGCATCGAAGAATGGCGACAGTTATTATTTTTACAGACAAATGAAATGCTGGGAGAGTCAATTAAGCCAGACTTAATACAGTTACTAGCGAATAATAAGGAATACATTTTACAACCAGTAAAACAGGCACCGACTACTCGAGAAGTTTTAAAGTATCTAGAACACAAACACGATACAAGCTCCAAGTGTGTAGATAACACCAATTTGGATACAAAAGAAATAAACAAAAATATAGATGATATGGATAGTTCACAAGCGATAGGACTAAATGAAGATGAAATTAATAGTAGTATAAGCTTAGAATCTAGTGATAGGGTAATATTTTAATTAAATTTACTTTTTTGCGCTCTCTCGTATAATGTGCATTTACAAAATAATTTTTATGATATAATTTTAGGATAAAAATGATTTAAATAACTCCCTGCAAGTTACCATGCAACCTGACGGCTCATTTCTATGCTTTGGGAACACCGAAATTCAAAAAGAAGCTTCAATTGATACGCCCAAAGTAGAGGTAAACACTAGAATTTTAATTACTTTAATGTAATATACATTTCGTATTTTAATTAGTACCCATATAATGAGAAACAACAATTTTTCAGCTGAACTATCTTACCTGTATGCTTATTGAAGTACACACATCTGTGAGAGGTGAACTACATCCAGATCCATCGTTTGATTCAATTCAAGCCATATTTATATCAGTCACAAACGATTGTCCGCCCGATCATTTTCTTACGAGACATTTTACTCAAATCCTGATAGTCGATGATATGAGTCCGCCTAAATTTCTGGACCGGTGTACTTTCAATTCGCATGTTACTTATGTGAGCAGTGAAACGAAGATACTTGAAGAACTCATAACATTAGTTCAAAAACACGATCCTGACATTATGTGCGGCTACGAAATAGAAATGAACTCTTGGGGTTATGTGTTGGAAAGAGCCCAAATATTAGGCTTGGAAATAGTAAGGGAAATATCAAGGATCACAGAAAAGCACCGTCAGAAGAGATGCAAAACAGATGATAATGAATTTGAAGGAAAAATTATTGGTCGAATTACTTTTAATGTGTGGCGTTTATTTCGTTACGAATTAGCGCTCTCAAGTTATAGTTTTGAGAATTGTATGTACGAGATCCTGAAGGAGAGGGTGCCGAAATACAGTTATAGTCAGCTTTCGGATTGGTGGAACAATGAATCACGAATGTTGCGGTGGATAACTGTGGAACACTATTTGACTAAGTTGTCTGGTACCGTACGAATGTTGGAAAAACTTGATATTATAAGTAAGTGATTTTTCGTTTCTTTAAAATAGCTGATAAAAAATTAACAAAACGCCATATATGTAATGAAAATATCTGCAGTAACATATCTGCGGTAGTCTCGCAACTATTTTTAGGTGTTTATTTGCAGGCCGTTGTAAGGCACTAATACTTATATAAGGCGTTCTAATTTAGCCCTCAGGGGTAACAACGATTCTATCAATAACATAATACTAGAGTTCTATGTGCATTTGATACAAGTGCACATGATATACAGTGAATACTGAATATTAGACAAGCCTGGACGGTACTTATCACAGAGATGGTATAAGATGCAATAAATTATTTAATTTTATTTGTGTCCAGACCGCACTGCAGAGTTAGCGAGGTTGTTCGGTCTGCAGTGGTGGGAAGTGTTGTCGAGAGGGTCCCAGTTTAGAGTGGAGTCCCTTATGCTGCGCGCTGCGAGACCGCTCAACTTGGTGGCCCTGTCGCCGACGGTCAAGCAGAGGGCTGCAATGCGAGCGCCGGAATGCCTGCCACTTATATTTGAACCAGGTTAAAAATTTTGTCTTTATTAAATTTACCAAATTTCTTTGGTAGTGTTTTTGTGGTAATTTGAGGTTCGTTCAAAAATACCTTGATTGATTTGAACTCCAACATCAAGTTTGTAAAAATACATTACAATTAATTACAAAAAAACGAATTTGACCTATGTCTGATACATATATTTTTCCATCTGTTTCTGTATCTTGGATTACTTCAGTTCTGTTATTGTTGTTATTTCACAGAGTCCCGGTTTTACACAGATCCTGTAATAGTGCTCGATTTTCAAAGTCTGTATCCGTCTATGATGATCGCATATAATTACTGCTTCTCTACGTGCATAGGCCGTGTACAAAATATTATTGGGTAAGGGATTTGTACCTTTAAATTCTATAAGGTTGATTTAACTGTCTACCATTTTTAACATTTGTTTATTCTTTTATTGTACTGTTAAGTCTTTCTATTCTTGTGGTAATTTTAAAATAACTCAATTTGTTTTATTTCAATCGTTTCTTAACTTTTAATGTTTGCGTGATACCAAAACATGTAAACCCATTTTAGTTGTCTGTCTGTATGGGCTAATAAATATTGGGAATGGCTGATCTAGTTTATGAAGCTATGGTTGGATTTCCAGCATTATAAACCATGAAACCGTGCATCAAACTTATTGCTTTTATAAACGCAATATAAACGTGTGCGCAGTGTTCGCAAAGATCAGTCCACAGACTACAATATAATAGTAGGAAAGACTTTTTAATTGTTTGCCTAATTTTCAGTAGCGAAAATCTGGTTTCATTTGTGACCGTTAATCCTATTAGCTTCGCTCAGTAAAAGGTTAAAGATAACATAACCCTTCGTAGTTCGACCTTGGGGGCATCACCGCCAAACATTCCTGCATTATAATAGTAGTGTATTAAAAGACCTAAGTGTCTGGGCGTGCTAAGGATGCGATATTTACATGAGGCGTTCCATCTTAGCCCTCGAGAATAAGAATATCTGTAGCTGACTTTACATAGGACAATCCTATTTGTTGTCGATAATAGATGTTTTAGATTACAATAGGCCTTCCACTTCCGCCTCTTCGTATTGTCATTTATCTATTTATAAATATAACCACGAAATTTAAAAAAAATACTGAATAAATTTATCAAAGTCTTCAATAGTATCAATTTAGTTTTAATTAATTATTTACAGAGATTCACATTACGAATTCGGCGCTTGGCGTCTCCGCATACCAAAGGCGAAGTTGGAAGCGCTACACAAGAACGGCCTTGTCCACTGGTCGCCCGTAGGTGTAGGGTTCGTGAAGTCGTCAGTGCGTCGCGGCGTGCTCCCGGCTTTGCTGCGGAGAATCCTCGCGGCGAGACAAGCGGTCAAAAAGGGCATGAAGCTACAGACCGACGAGGCTGTCAAAAAGGCCATGCATTCTAGGCAATTAGGTTAGTACGTAAAATGCACACAGACCTGTGGATTATGCAGATTGTATACAATCAATTAATA
>DWKL01002810.1:0-12232 GCA_018249415.1 Phareas burnsi | reverse complement strand
ATCACTTGCTTTAACGGTGAAGGAAAACATCGTGAGGAAACCTACACATCTCAGAGTTCTTTGCAAAGTTCTCGAAGATGTGTGAAGGCTACCAATCCGCACTTGGCCAGCCTGGTGGACTATGGCCTAACCCTTCTAATTCTGAGAGGAGGCCTGTGCCCAACAGAGGAACATTAATGGATCGACGATGAATGGCGAATTTATCGATACCAAAGTATCACTATCAAGCTCTATCGTCAGACTCAACTCATTTATTCTCTACGGTTTATTTAATTATTCATATGTTTGAAAAAGTATAGGTATGAAAAAGTTCATCCTTAACGGACTCTAAGTTTCAATTTACCCAAAACATTCATCATTAAACACATAAAGATATCCATAATATGTACTTGTATGTACCTACACCGTCAAATTTAATTTGATAACATATTAATCAAATGCTTGAATTGCACACATTGACACGACGTGTAACGGACATTTGACAAGTCTCATTAACGTATCTATGTGTTAATGCATCAGTTACACTATTCACATTCGTATACTATATATTACTTAAAAAATAGTGACCGATGGCATTCGCCTGCGGCGGCACAACCGTCACACCTATTTTTCTCGTTTAGCAGCAGTGTAGCAGTTTTGTTCTGGTTTGAACAATGTGGTTTGGCAGATTCATTTTCTCGAGGCGTTCTGCTACAGTTTGCAGGAGTGAATGACTCCATACAGTTGATTACAGACATCTGCTACTTCCAGTTGCTACTAGGTGCTAAAAGTTTAAAAGAATATTTAAGGGTAGTTTTTCAACGTCACGGTGATTTTAAGATTATACATCGAGCAAAAAAAAGGTTATACTGTCCAAAAAAATTAAACGTTACGAGGATTTTAAGATTACACATCGAGCAAAAAAAAAGTTATACTGACATAAAAAAATTTAAACGTTATGATGATCGAGCAAAAAATGTTATACTATCCTAAAAAAATTTAAACATTATGATGATTTTAAGATTATACATCGTGCAAAAAAAGTGTTATACTAACTATCCCAAAAATATTTAAACGCGCTGTGAATTTAATTGATTCAGCGCTATCGAAAATCGCTTTAAAATCAACTGAAGCAAGTTACCGTTGAATAAATTTTCATGTTAATATCGAGCTTCGAAACAACTTTGAAGCTTTGCAAAATGAAAAAGCTTTTCTGGATAAGACATATCCGTGCATTCAAAGCTAAATGTACCAAAAACCGCAAACGTACACGTTCCTAGAAACGATTAATGTTACTGGAAATAAAAAGTTTCGAAAACCGGTTCGTGAGTCAAAAAAATTACCCCGACTTCTACTTACTACGACCCTCAGTAATTACATGATATATCCTAGTAGCTGTTAGTCTTCAAACTTTTGATACTCATCATCATTATTGTCCCACCGATGGGCACAAGTTTGCTCTCAGAATGAGAAAGGCAGCCCGTTGTCCACCACTATAACTAAGTGTGGATTGTTAGACGCACAGGTATATAGCTTTTCTCGCAATATTTTCCTTTACCGTTTTAGCACTCTTCATTTATCTTACTCCTCAGGAGTACTGACGCATCTACGTACGACCTCAGAAAGGACTTCAGAGCTGCTTAATGTTAAATGTGGATGGACCTGAGCTGCAGTGACCACTTAACATCAGGAGGCTTGCCTGCTCGTTTGCTACTCTTCAAACATAAAAAAACACACACCATCTCATATATGCCCAGACCCACAACAGACATTTAAAGATGATAAGACATATTGTTCACCGAGGATCAAACCTGGATCCCATCTGAATGACATATTGGTAATAGTGACTATGTATGGGATCGTATTCAAACGCGTACTTTTTGGAACCTATCTGCATATCCCTGTATTGTTCTGTATTTTTTGTCCGCCGCCCCGTCCAGCTGTGTCGTTCTAAACTTCAATGGCTGTGGCAAAAATAACCCAAACCTTTTTATACGGGAGGCACCCTCGTCTCGGTAATGGCATTATAATCTGTTACTCATGGAAAACAACTTGTCTTTTACGATACTTAGTTTTGCATTGATTTCCGAGAATTTATTGTTTGGGGTGCGCATAAATTAAGGCACATAAATTTTAGTCTTTCCAGTTCTCTCCACGTCATTTTCTAGGTCTGCGTGGTTGTGTACTCGTCTCTGTATGTTCGTCGTACCCATCATCATTATCATCATCATCATCAACCCATTAATGTTTCATTGCAGGGGCACGGGTCTCCTCTCAGTACAAGAAGGGTCAGGCCATAGTCTAGCTGGCCAAGTGCGTATTGCTAGTCTTCCTGAACCTTCAGGAACTTTACAGAGTACACTAAGGTGAGCAGGTTTCTCACGATGTTTACCTTCGCCGTTCTATAACGGCGAAGGTAAACATCGTGATACATAGAAATGAATTATCACTTGATAGCAAGTGATAATTAATTTCTAATTAATTACGGTTGAGAAAAATTGCAAGATTATTAGTTTCAAGAAGGAAATTGGCAACTTAATGTAATGTTAGTTCATTTTTTCATTTGGTTGGTTTTTAATTGATTGTAAAACCAAGAAGCTTATGATATCCAACTTCATTTTTCGTGAAGATACCATACCGTAGATGTATACAAATTATGGCAAAACAGTGGCGTTGGCCCCGACTATATACAATACTTTCGCTTGGAGAACTGCGGTAGTCAAACACTATACAATACAGTACAAACGAGCCGATCTTACTCCTTAGGAGTAGTGACGCCTCTACCTACGACCTCGAATAGAGCTTCAGTCCTATTTGAAGTTAAATGTAAGAGTCCATGGGCTGTAAGGACTACTTAACATCAGGTGGCCTGCACACTCGTTTGCTACCAACTATATACTAGCGCATTATAATATAAGATTTTAATTAATGTTATGATATAATGTGTAAATATATAACGGGAAGTATTCATCTCAGGAGGACAAGCCCGGACAAATAGGGAATCTCGAAACCCGAATATCAAGTTATCGTCTCCCCGGATCGTCGGTGATAAACGACCACAACCCTCACTTCAATCACTCACGACCTTGCTCCTTTACTGTACCCTCTGCTGGATCAGAAGGACATGCGGAGAAACTGCTCCCATGCCAGAGGAATTCGCCAACATTCAATAACCTTTTTACGAGTCAATAAGTTATTGACTGACGTCCAGGATGTACCATGAAGAGATTACCCGACAAGCACCTGTGACACTTACAACACAGAGATCTTGGTGCGGGACAATAGTTGTATAAAACGTTAAGTTTTTTTTTATGTTTGAAGGGTAGCAAACGAGCTTGAAGGGTACCTGATGTTAAGTGGTCACTGCAACCTATGGACACTCACATCTAACCTCTAATAAGAGAAGTCCTACCTGGGATCATACGTACATGCGTCGCCACTCCTGAGGACTAAGATGGCCGCCTTGCTTGTAAATGTGCCCGATAACCGCACTTCTCCAACCGAAACACAAGTATTGCTTCACAACTGGTTATGATGACGGCAGTGGTACCTTCTCGGTCGAACTATAGTTCCACCACCTATCAAAGTTACGCAAGTTATAAGTTACGCAAACACGCTACGTAAACACGACCTGACTTAACCCGTACTCTGCTGATCGGGATTTCGCGCTCTACCTGCTCGTTAACTGCTTGGGGATCTTAAGAACCTAAACGTTTTATCTGTACTTGCTTGTTTATCGCAAGCCAACTTTCCTTTTCCTCTTTTCTCGGGAATCGCTACTAAATGGATGTTATATAAACGTACTGTTATATACAATATATAAGTCGTTGTTATGTTGCAAGTGATTTTTGTCATAAAATCTTAAATATAAATTATACAAGCTGCCTGAAGGAAATGTAAAAAAAAATGTTTTTTATTTAAAATGAATTCGTACGTCGTTCATATTTTTAATGTCTTTTCATATTAAACATCAACAACCTATCACTGCTTCATGAGATTCCGCAAGAAAACTTCATATAAAACGTATATATTCTTACAAGCCATGTTTTTTTATGTTGATGAAGAGTAGCAAACGAGCGCACAGGCCACCTAATGTTAAGTGGTCACTGCAACCCATGCGCACCCACATTCAACCTCAAACTAAACGGAAATTCTTTCTGAGTAGTACATATATAGATGCATCACTACTCCTAAGGATTAAGATGGTCGCCTCGCTGTAAGTGTGCCCGGCAACTGCACCTCTCCAACCGAAATACAAAAACTGTTATACAGCGGATTATGAGGGCGGCGGGGGTACTTCCCCGGATGAACTAATAGTTCTACCACCTCTCATAACCACACCATGTTACTGGGTTAAAACCTCTCACTGGGGCTATGAGGAGATTGGAGCATAGTCCATCATGCTGCGCTATTGCAGACGGAAACATGGGTAAGTGACTTATCCAGAAATATAGGAACCATCCAGAAGGTTTTTCTTCTATGTTATAACAGTAGCAAACCAGCGTGCAAGCCTTCTGATGTTAATTGATCACTGTAGTTCATGAAAATGGATATCTAACCCCAAATCGTACTAAATTCCTATCCGAGGTCAAACGTAGATGCGTTACTACTCTTGAGGACTTAGACGGTCTTCTCGCTTTTAAGCCAACCAGACCTCGTCAACCGTGACACGAGATTTGCTTCGCGGCGGATTATAAGAAAGCCGAGTGGTGTTAGTAACCATAATTATGTTAAGCGAACTGTGGCCCATTAACCGTCAACAAATACAAACAGGACTGAAACGCTATTAAAAATACATCACACATCATTGAAATTTACCACAGAAATAAGTTCGAATGGCTAATGTAAGTGTATACGCGTCACCCTTAAACACAGCAACATGGTTCCTCCAATAAGTCAGAAGTACGATAGTAGAGCCTTAATAGCCTTAAATCTTCTTTTTTTAAATATATACACATTTTATTTTTTATTTGCAGTAAAATAAAATTAAATAATGTAAATTAAAATTGATGTTCAAATACTTTAAAATTTAAATAAATTATCCAAATCGATACCTCGCGGAAGAGTATCCAGGATCTTCTTTTAATTTTTACTTAAAACTTCCAATAGCTACACTAGAGCAGCCTAGATCATCAAGTCGTATTGGATCAACGTGGTAAAGTATACTAGATGCCTTCGCCAGTAGGGGAAAACCAGTATCCAGGGTTAGATTAAATGTCCAATGTCCAGTATCCAATCATTATTATGCAAAAATTTAAAATAGAAAACACGAATAAAGAATACAACTATTGTTTGCATCCAAACGTGCCGGGTCAGTGAACTACGTCAATGCAGAAAAGGTTTGACGGTAGAATCAGGCGACCCGAAACCACGTGCATAAGTAAAAGTATTTGAGCATATGGCGACATCCCTTCCAATGCAAACCGATCATGATCTGTGTCTGAGGAGTAGGGCTGCAGCGCACTTCACCACGTGGAACGAATGGTATCGACTGAGACGAGGGCCATACAATTTTTACAAAATTTTAAAGTCCGAGATCTTGCGTGAAAAAGATTAACGAGTTTCACAAAATAACCACCGATAATTATTGTCATAAATATTTCTCACGATCACTCTTCCAAGAACCGATCGACGATAAGTCAAAAATTAAAAAAATACCAGTATTTCAGACCCCTGCCCAAGTTGGCTACTAAGGTACACGAGAACCTAGTTATCAAATTAGCATCTATAACATTAAATATACCTCAACACAATTTTGTACTACTCACGTGGGTAATATACGCAATAATATAAATGAAAAGAGAATATTTTTGTATAGGCTAATTGTATCGTAAAGCTCTTCAAGTGTAACGATAATCAAAGAATAGAAGTATTGTCGGCAGCGAACGTCCATTGTTAGTAAAGTTAGCTACTAACGTGAAATAGAAACCCGTCGGAAAGGTGTTGACACTTATTTTTTTTATCAAAACGTCCCCAGAATTGGTGAGTGGCAGTTTTTGTTATTCATCGACAGTTCATTCATCTCGACTGAAACATTGACAGATCCATTGTAACCACGAACAATAACGTCGCCACCACAGAAATCGTAATAATAAAAAGCTTTTTCGAAAGAGCTTTCAAACTTTCTAACCGATTATTAAGACAAGTAATTAAAAACGTGAACTCGTTTTGTAAGTTTTTGAATTATTACACTGTATCACTATCTTCTCCAGTGACAGCGCAGAAGTTTAAAACTTAATTAATTCGCCGCTACAGAAACTTCAGGCTGAATATTTAATATTCTGCATACTTTTCACACATAGTTTTGTTTTCACTACACGTTACAACCAACTCAATTTTTTTTTTTAAATCTATAAAAAACACCTAAGCACACAATCCTAAAGCGCATACAATTAGTTGAAGAAGAAGTAACAAAACAAGTAAAAAGTAACAAAATACATAACCGCAAATAAATTCAAATAAAAAACACGCATCAAAACAAAGTTTGTTATCAATGTCGGTAATGCAACAATTTAAACTACTCAACACAATTTAAATTAACTCGTAAAATAATTCGAAACACATAATTATCAAAGTAGGAAACTTGCATAGGCCTACCTCGGGTTCCAAACGCAGTCGCTTATGGTCACGAGAGGGCGTGAGCGAGACGGTGCAAAACAACTTTTCGAGGGAGCGTGCGGCACGCGCGAGCCGCGGGTACCGGCGATTCATTAACAACGAGCGTGGAGGCTGCGGCCCGCCCGCGCCCCTCTACGCCGCGCAAGCGCCCGCCCGCCCAATCCCGCTCCTGTTGCATCTGGCGGTGACGTCGACGTAAACGCCATGAATACGTCTAATCGCAGCATCTGGGTAATCTACGCGGTCAGATTACGTACACTTTTGTTGGCCGCGAAAATAAGGCGTTCTCGACATAACTTGTCGACGTCGCTTTTTTGCTCGTTTTATAGTTGGATTTTGTTCTCGACCTAGCGAACTTCGGAAGTAGTGGTTGTAGAAAAGTTTGACTAGAACGACTTGTTAGTAAAGTACAAGTACATCAATATTATGCCCAGCAACAATTGATCAGCAAGTTCTAAAATCTGGGTTATATTTAACCTAAATAGATGTTAGGTTGTATTTTTATTTTTTATTATTTCATGGAAGAGTAATTACTAATTTTTATCATTAGGGAACCAACTGTATATAGTACCTGCATTTTCAATATAATACGTCGCCTAGAATGTTAATACACATATTAGATGTAAATAAATTTGGAACACACAGTTCAATCTCTATCTACACAAGAACATTATTGAACTGCTCTTCTCAAGGAAATAAAAATCTTACCAATTAATTAACGATAATGAACATATTTTCATAATTATTTACATAATATATTTTTTAACTATAAAATAAAACTTAATTATATTAGGCGATACAAGCTTCACTATCCATTCACAGTAATCCAGCTCTGAGCGTAATCAGAGATTAGTTAGAATAAAATAAAACGTGCCCTCCGCGGACCTCCATCAGGCGATACAAGTTAAACCGTAATCCCTTAAACACGGTGGACATTATTTATGGGAGGGCTAATAGTCGGCTCGCGGCGCTTCAGCGAACATTGGACACCGTGGAACACTAATCGATTTGTTTTTACAAGTCAACTTTGTTACAGACCATTTTGTTTCGTAAATGTGATGTATGAATGTTGACGCTCCAGATATTGTTAATAATGCTTCATACTTCTCATAGATCCACATTAGAATTCCCTGTGACATAGGTGTCATAGATACATATAACGAAGAGAACACAAACACTCAGATCCCGAAGTGAAATCTAAATTCATTATATGGATCACCTAGAGTTGAGCCTGGGAGCCTCTGCCTGTAGACAGGCATGTTAACCGCTACGTCACGCGGATCGTTATTATAATTATTATTAATCTAAAGATTGTCGATTAAAGACAAAAGAAAGGACTTTTAGTGAGTAATACTTCGCGGTCTCCAATAATTATGGACACATGAAAGCCAAAAGCATCGTATATGCATTATCACAACCACTCAAAGATAATAGAACCTTTCCTGGTTCATCTCCTCATCTAGTCTCTATTCTATAATATATATTATCTGCCTTATAATACCAGTGTTAAGCGTTGCTGTGTTTTGGTTTGAAGAGTGTTGTGAAGATTTTTCTTACCACACCCTTCTACACTCATTGGAGGCGTGCGAATTTAGGCCTCAGACATAAATACGCAGCGGTGGCCACCCTCAGGTAGAACTTACTATACAAATAGCAGACAAGGATGCAGTCCTTCTGAAGGTAAGATCTTACTTCAGCCCATGGACATCCACAGTCGAGCACAAACAAAATTGGAGTAGCTCATCATGCAAATAAGAATGATAATATATTATATAAAATGACCAGTAGTTTTGAAATTCAAACGGAATCTTTAACTGAAAACCTAACTGCTACTGTTATATATGTAATCCTATATTCCTTTTAGATTTTATTTTTCTTATATAAATTATACATTTAATAAGTAATTATGTAGTATAGCATAAATGTATTTGTGTACAGTTGTTTAAAAAAATACTAATAATCTCTGGTAAATTTTTAACTTTTTTTTATGAACCTAATCCAAATGTAACTCGTTTCTTTCCAAAGCGTATTTACACCTATTCTTCTACAACATAAAAGAGCAACGGGCGATGATATTACTTACCCCTAAGCTGTTAAAAACATTAAACCATGTAGAACACTAAACGATTTGTTCATGTTCCCATTTTTAAAAGCAAACTTGGACCATTAGTTACGTTGAACTGTTTCGTCATTGGAACTTATATAAGTTCCTCATATATGCTAAGAAGTTGCTTATGTGCAAATATGTATGTGTATGTGTATGTATGTATATACACGTATCAGCAAATTGCAACTTTCTTTTTTTTAAACGCGTTCTCCGCTCATAGGCCCACCACAGTAGGAATAACCGTGGGTCGTGGGTGCCATGGATACATAGAAAGACAAGTACACAAACATTCAGACCCAAAATAGAAATTTTAATTCATCATTTAAATGTCTGCTTGGCTGGGAATCGAACCCGGAATCCTCTGCAGATCAGACCGGTATAGTAACCGCTGCGCCGCGCCGGCCGCCAATTACTCGAAACTTGTTTGAAAAATATTCTAAGCACGTAATAAATCCCTTAAACGTTTATCAAACTATCGCAATGCCAATTTTACAATTTTAAAAATTGTTGTCTATATTTCAAAAATACTGCGGATTGACAGCAAAATCATCGACCTATTAATGTCCCACTGCTGAGCACAGGTCTCCTCTCAGAATGAGAAGGGTTAGGCCATAGTCCACCACGCTGGCCAAATGCGGGTTGGTAGACTTCACACACCTTCAAGAACTTTTCAAAGAACTCTCAAATATGTAGGTTTCCTCACGATGTTTTCCTTCACCGTTAATTGACAGCAAATTGATGTACAAAAGTGCAAAGTTTCATATAAAACGATTGTAAGTACTATGTTGACTTTTGCCTTTTATTGTGTTAATTCTTTTCATTATTTACAGTGGAAATATATTTCACTATAATAACTTACAAATACCATTTTATATAAATAAAAAATTATGTACGCGATTGAGTCCGTGTGCAATCTACGCATGATTTTTCGATTCTGTTACAGGAACTCTAAATATTTTCAAGGTAAAATTTTGCCTTTGCTACTCCTATAAAGTTATTTTTTATATATATTTTTCTATATCGCGCCCATATTTGGTTAAGTCGTTTCCAGTAGTCCATATATAGAGACAAAATTTATATTAAAATTACTTTTTAGGTTTCATGCAAATAAGCATTGTAAATCGGGAAAACGGCAGTAATTTATAAATAACAGACAAACAGTTCAATTTAATATTATTTTGTGTAGATATCACGTGAAACCCAAGATCTCTAGCCTCTTACAAAACTTTAGCGCTTCAAAAGAAAAGTACGCACTAAAACCTTGTTTATACTTAGAACCTCTAAGTCTTTTCTTACAATCCCCGTCACTTTGCGACATTTGCACGTACCTTCAAAGCACTTTCGTAAACATTCCCTAAATAAGGGAGTAGTACGATAAGCTCCTACTGACTTCTCTTAAAAAGAAATCTGATAAATAAATAAATGCCCTTGAGCATTTCAGACGCGCCCTTTTAAAAGAAGATTCCAGAGATAAAGAAAAATGTGGACAGAAGAACGATACCGCAAAAATCCACACAAAAGAATTCTTTACAAATAATTTTTATACAAAGTGAAGTTTTGATAAAAAGCGTTTAATACGAAAATATGAAGCGGCCTAATATACGATTGCGAACGTTAAATACTTTGGAACAATTATTTTTTACTTTTACGAATAAACATAAAACGCTCTGTTCTCTCAGCGCCACAAGAATTCTCTGTATATATGTATTCTTTGTACTATAAATGTACCAACATTTTTTTACTCCACTTGAACGTAGCAACTACAGCTGACGACGTCAACTTCACTACCATTCTTTGAATTGATTTAATCTATATCTAGTAACCGAAGCTTTACTAACCATAAAATAAATGTAAATAAGTATATTTAATTTACCTTCTTTAAACTCCAAACACAGTATAGCAAGCACCGTTGCTATAAGATAGCTGCCGTATACAATGCAAATATTTGTTTTTATTTTATTTTATCCTATGAGTAGCAAACGAGTCTGGAGGTCGCCCGACGTTAAGTGGTCATTGCAGCCCATAATCACCTACATTTAACTTCAAACGGAACTGAAATTAAATCTGAGGTCGCACGTAGATGCGTCACTAGTCCTAAAGACGGTCGCCTCGTCTCTAATGCTCGTATTTATAAAGAAATCACTACTTAAGGAACCATTGTTATTTTATAGTACAGTAATTACTGGAAGTTAGCGAAGCGAAGAACTTTTGTATTGTGTACCACAAGTACCACAGTGCATCGCATGAATAAATATGGCATATATTTATTCGCGCCATTATGTATTTACCATACCGATTTGAGGGACGCATAGGTTTCCAACTTCGATTCCCGGCCTGGTAGACATCTCAATGATGAATTAAGATGTTTTTTTATGTTTGTAAAGTAGCGAACGAGCATGCAAGCCACCTGATGTTAAGTGGTCACCGCAGCCCGTGGACACCCACATCCAACCTCAAACAATACCGAAGTTCCGTTTGAGGCTTTATATGGATGCGTCACTATTCCTGAGGACTATGATGGTCGCCTCGCTATATGTGTGCCTGGCAACCGCATCTCTCCGACCGAAACACAATTGCTTTACGGCGGATTATGAGGGCGGCGGTGGTACTTCCCCAGACGCATGTTTGTTCTAGGTCTGGGTGTGTGTTTACTTATAGTCATCATCAGAAGCTGTGAGTGTAAAAAGCGCTTCTTTATTTACAATTATGACAGTAATGCTCATAAAATCCTCTAACCTCTAAATGTCTATCTTCAAATGTCATATGGAACTGGAATGTTACAGATTTGTGTGGCGGAATCGTGATCATTCCAAATAAGTACTAAAATGATGATAATAACGTTCTTTTAATAAAATGATAATGTAATTCGGATTTACCTCTACCACATTTAGTTTCATAAAGCCCAAATTTGTACCGAGTTAACTAAATATTACACATATTTTAATAGTTAAATTAACGTCACGTATTCCCATTTTAGTAGCATACAGATTTGGGGAATGTAACGGTTTTCCGAGCTTGTTTCATTCTGGCAAAATTTCCCGAAAAGTGTTTTAGAGTGTGTTTGGATAAATAGTTGTATGTAATGTTGTATATACAGATTTAATATTGCTTTCATTTTGTGATAAACTGCAAATTACGCAAATCGTATTCTATTATTTATTTCATTAAATCTGAATAAATCATTGACCCATAACTGTCTCTCTGCTGGATAGAGGTGAAATAAATTTGAATGTGAAAGTCGTGTCAAAATCGGTTCAGCTTTTTCCAAGATTATATCGTATAAATCTCACAAACAGACAGAAAGGAGACAAATGTTTTATAAATGGATTTGTATGTTGTATACCATGAATTTAACTAGCATATTATGAACTCATAAAGGATCGTATAAGAAAGCGCAACGAGTTTTTTTTTTTTAATATCTAAACCTAACGATAAGGCTGACGGGCCACCAGATGGGAAGTGGTCACCGTCGCCTATGGACATTTGCAACACCAGAGGAGTCGCCAATGCATCGCCGGCTTTGAAGGA
>DWKL01002809.1:0-12232 GCA_018249415.1 Phareas burnsi | reverse complement strand
ACATAACAACTGCTTCACGGCGGATTATGAGGGCGGCGGTGGTACTTCCCCAGACGAACGATTGTTCTACCACCTGTCTAATTATTCTCCATCAATTACAATCACTATCTAATGAATTCAGCCAAACTCTTATTCGAATACTTTCTTGACGTCATCACCTGATCAACCAGCATTTTACATTACATGTGTGCATCATTAGGTGGGTAGTTTCATTTTGAGATAAAATTACTTGTAACGGAATATTTCGTTGTTGTATAAATAGGCGCAAGTTCAAGAACATTATAACACAAACAAATGCCGTATAAGGGGCAAACTAACGTTAAGTTTATGTTATATGTTGAATAAAATCATAATGTAATTCGATCACGAATGTTTTCATGGCACTAATTTTGAATGGCGCGTGTGCGAATGGGTGCTGCTAATCGCTCCTCAAACAAAAACGAGATAAACACTAGTGTATCTAGAGCGCGCTAAGACTCAGAAATGACTATATTTATTTATTTTAAAGCTGAGCAATACTAAACCGCATCGTACATTTTATCCATAACAACCTTCTGTTATGACGTCATAAAGTGCTGTGAAGTTAACCGTTATGTAGGTCAAATTTTTTCGTGACCTGGAATAGGGAGGAAATGTTTAAAAGTAAATTAAGTTCACACATGCTGTTACAAAATACTTAATTAGATTAAATCGATGATTATCATTATTATTACCAGAAAAATATAAATACATATAAGATTATTAAATCTTCGTGGCGAATATACGAAGTAATATTTTTTTTATTATTTTTAAGAATATAGTTTCTGTATATTTTGACTAAAATATATGTAGAGACAATAAAAAATGTTGAATAAAATAATAGACTAGGTGGAAGAACCATAGTTCGACCGGGGAGGTATCACCGCCGCCCTCATAATCCGTCGTGAATCAATGTCTGTGCTGCGGTTGGGAAGGTGCAGTTGCCGAGCAGCCGACCTTCCCAACCGAAGCACACACAACCTAACCGAGAGGCGACCGTAACGGATGACCATGCGGAGTAGACCATTCCTCAAGAGTAGTGACGCATCTACGTACGCCCTCAGAATAGGCTTGAGTCCTGCAATGACCTATTTCAATAGTAAAATGAATCGTGCATTTTATCCATAATAACCTTCTGTTATGACGTCATAAACTGGTGGAAGACTTAGTGTCAGGTGATTTGCTGGCTCGTTGGCTATTCCGCAAAAAACACGCAAATGTAATACATAAACCAGAATACCATTTGCAATGTCAATTTTCGACACAATGCTACGAAACCGCAATACTACCTCGATCAGATATATTTATCTTGCAGTACACATGATTCATTCTGTTCCTTTCTTATCACGTGATCGTGAACAGCAGATCTGCAATGTTTCCATCGTTTACATTACTATTGGATTACACAATGTGCTTTGCGTTACATTTGAAATGTAAAACAATAGCATCGGTCGCCATATAGCGCAAAATAACAATGATCAGCATTTGCGCAGTCAGTGAACCTGAGTTGAACAATGCGCACGCGTGAGTTAATCATTTCCCCTTCCGGCTTATAGTATCATCAAATAGTATTATATTTGAAGTGTGGTGATTTAACATGTTTATTTATTTTGCTTCTCTTTGTTACAGGAACTGTCGCCAAAACAAGAAATCGCCGATCCTTCGAAGCACCACATCTCAAGACTGAAAGCACACTGCCGTCTTCCAGAATATCTCCTAAAATTAATATTAGTTTATCAAACGGAATCAAACCTAACTCAGATAAGCCATTATCTACTACTTCCCTAACGAAATCAAACGAAAAACGCCGAAGCTTAGATACTGGTAGTAAACCCAGCTGCATTCCTCTTTCCAAAAAGAGTCCAGAGAAAACGTCCCGTTCATCAGCATCTCCTGTTAAGCAGGACTTAACAAAAGATAATACTATAAAGTTAGAAACCAATTCTAAGTCAAAACTGGATTCTTCCAAAGGTAAACTTTTAAGAAAAAGCCCCGAAAAAGCTAAGAGTGATTCTGAAAATAATCGAAACGATAGAAAACATCGAGCTCAAAAGGATTGTGAAAGTCTTAACGAAAAATATCATTATTCAAAGAAAAGACTGACTAGTTTAGATAATTCTCCAAGAGATACGTATGATGCTAAAAACACTACAAGTAAAATTATATTGAGTGATAATTTACATGCGAATTCTAAACTAGATTCTAATTTTGGTGGTGTTGAAAACTCTAAAGATACTTCAAAAATGTCTACTCTTCATGAAACAGTTAGACCGCATGGAAGTTCTAGACTTTCGCAAGAAATGGATAGCTTAGCCGCGTTAACAAAACAAACATTAGATAGGGTTAATAAATTGTCAAATAACTTAAATAGTAATAAGTTAAATTTAAATTCGCCTGAGCCTCGGTATGATTCATTTTTTGCCTCTACGTCGGAACAGAAGAGCAATAACCATACATACAATTATGGCCTCTTAAATGAAAAGTCCATCCAAAACAGAGGAGTTTCAGAAAGATTAAAAGATATTGACACGGCAGCTCAGAGACTGATCGACTTTGAAAAGCAAAGTGCAATGTTTTCTGATCTCAATAATGATGCGTCTAGTCAAAACCGCCGTATTGATAATTCGTCGACGTCTTTTCACACGCCTGTGTCAATCTTAAAAAGAAAATCAATTCATGAAGATAATGCCATTTCAAATACTCCAAATCACGCAATTGCTTCCCCTCCAGTAACTTTTTCTCCTAACGTCGTTGAACCTAGAAATTGCCGCTCTGAAAATAGGCAACGCCAAGGAATACTTAAAAAACGTCGTAGTCTCGACGAGTCACAAGTTGCAAGGCGGAGATCCTGTAGCCCAGAAGTGTCGTTCGCTGAAGACGGTTCACCGGACATAAATAAACAAATTTTGAAAAATAGGAGATCGTCCTTGGAGGACGTTGTTAGAAATAGGTCTCCCGATGGACATATTCAAGGTATTCTTAAAAGGAAAATGAGTCGGGAAGAGGACCATAATCATGATGATTTATCCCATGGTTCACCAGAACCACACGGAATTTTAAAGCGTAAATCAAACTCGAGTTCCAGTAGTAGTACTACATCATCTCACGTATCAATCGCTCAAGCTGTGCTACTAGCAGCCGCAGGTGGTGCTGAAATAGTTGAAGAGGATAAAGAAATAGTCAGACCGATTCTGAAGAAGAAAAGTTTTTCTGAAGAACGACCGTGCCCTGATTTATTACCATCCGATACACCAAAACCAATACTTAAGAAGAAATCTATGGAGCACGATGATCACGATTTTGATCTTCCTAAAAAACCAATCCTAAAGTCATCTAAAAAACTCTCAGGTGACGAAGGACATGCTTCTAGTTTCGATTTGAGCGAAGACGACCGAAGCTCCCGAAGACCATCTTTATTGAGATCCCGCACATCTGACCACTCTGGCTCTGAATGTGAGACGACGGTGAAACCTATTTTAAAGCAAAGAGGTTCCAGTCTCACCAGGGAACGTAGCCAATCCCCGCGCCCACGGCTCTCATTCTGCGCGGACAACGATGCGAATATTAGTGTGACGAATTTCAGTAGCGACGCGAACGACTTGTTGGCGGCTGGACCGCGTCGTGTTTTGAATATCGCCGATCCGGAAGAAAATTATCCCAGTGCTGTAATACGTCGTAGAAATCTTCGCCCGAAGGCAAACCCTCGTTCGATGAGCTTAGCGTGTGACGTTAATGATGAATTGCTTTCAATACTAAACGATCGTAGAATTAAAGTGGATGAAAACTGTGAAAACGGATACCGCGGACCGTGGGACAAAGATACAGTTGTCAGCGGCGGTGAACCTAAGACATTTCCATCGATTGCCTCAAGAATAAAGAGTATGGAAAAGGCTTTGACCAAGGATAATTTTTTAAAGGATCAACCATCCACATCGAGAATCAAAAACCGTGACAAGGACCGCTACAAGACTCAACCGGTTACAATAGATGAAATGAGATCAATAACATCAAGGTAAAATTCTATTCTTCTATATTTGAGATCTCTTTTTACACAAATCAATAGACAATTATATATTTTATCAACATTAATTGCACGTAGACCACTGATTTGAACCGATATGATTCTTAAGTAGAACGTAACTTTACTCACAAGTTTCTTTTTTTTCTCCATTTTCAATACAAAATTCCCGCTCTTTATAACGCATCATTACAATGATTCAGTTGAATTTTTCGCGTGTAAAGGTGATTGTGCTTTATACCGGTAGTTGGATGTTGGAAGCCGAGTCTTGGCTTGACGCCATTATTTTGATGTGCTGGCGCGTGGTGTACGCCGCAATCAAATGTTTTCTCGTAGTTCTAGGCGTTGGTGTTACTCGTTACAATGGATTGACCCGCCATTGTATATTACTGTATGTTATTTGCTTTAATGCAAACTTTTTCTTACAAAATATTGAAACGTATGTTACATTATTATTTCTCAACGTTGCTGTTATAGTTACAGAGTTATTGCGTATGTATCGTATGAGTCATACAAAATAATGTCTTGCCAACCTATCACCAATACACGTATACTCATTTTCAATTGCTACTCAGTACAATACATATTAACCCTTAACGCTTTTTACAGTAGGACTAGGCATTTTACACTAGGACTCCGTGCTGTGGGTGCCATGGACACATACGAGATACACAAACACCCAACCCAGAACAGAAATCTAAATTGATGATTTATATATCTGTTGGACCGATACTCGAACCCGGTACCCTCCTTGTGGCAGTCTGGTATGGTAAATATAATACGAAAACTAATGTGCAGACTCAGAACAGAAATATAAATTGATAATTTATATGCCTGTCGGACCAAGACTCGAACCCGGCGCCCTCCTCACGTGATACCAGGGTGATAAACTGCGCGGGCAGTCATGTGCATGTTTCTTCCCGAGCCGTATCAAAATTAAACTTCCTGTAATCAGATAGTAATTCTTCACTTAGTATCTCCATATTGGTAAACAGTGCGTGCTAATTGCACTCTTCAGTTGCCTGACATCACAGTTTGTACTTTAGTTGAATCACCTCCAGTCTACAGTTTAAGAATTCATTTTGGAGCGTAACGTTCAAGTTGAATATATTTGGAATATTGTGCTCAAAAATGTACCGCATCATGTTGGAGGGGCCTATTTATGAAATGTAATAAATAATATTGAGTATGATGTTAGTGATACTGTTGATATTTATATCTATTGTTGTTTTAAACAATGACTGTATTTTAGTTTTGCTTGAGCTTAGAAACTATTGCTGTGAAGTAACTCAGTGGAGAAATTCTGTTTTTTTTATGTTCGAAGAATAGCAAACGAATGTGCATGCCACCTGATATTAAGTAGTGATTGCAACTCATGGACGCCCACATCTAACCTCAAACAAAATTGAAGTTATATGTGAGGTCGTACATAGATGCATCACTACTCCTGAGGACTAATATGGTCGCCTCGCTGTAAGTGTGCCCGGCAACCGCACCTCTCCAGCCGAAACAAAAATTGTTTCACGGCGGATTATGAGTGATGCGGTGGTACTTCCCCGGATGAACTATAGTTCTACCACCTCTCAAACGTTACGCTATTCAGATAATGTTCCAAACAAATTAAGGTCTTATTTTTTTTGTGAGAAAAGTAGCAAATTAGCCTGCAGGCCACCTAATGTTAAGTGGTCACTGCAGCCCATAAACCACCCACCCATATTCCACCTCAAATGGGATTGTAGTCCTGTTTGATGTGATGGACTCCGGAGGACTAAGATGGTCACCTTGCTAAGTGTACCCGGTAACAGAAACTCTCCAACAGAAACACAATAATTCTTTCACGGCGGATTATGAGGGAGGCGGCGGTAACTCCCCACACGAACTATAATTCTACCACCTTCTAAAGTAGACTCATTTACTCCAGAGATATCTTTCTTAAATAATATGCGGCCCATTATACTCAAGAGTTTAAATACCGAGGCGACAGCGCATTTACCGTTGTATCCGTAAATTATATTTATGCTGTTTCTCGGTAAATGGATGTGTACTTGTAATATGTTATATTTGCCCAAATCATTATCTCGTCTTTGTATTAGCGACCTTGCAGTCTGACTGCTTCCTAGACAATTGTTAATGCTTATAAATAACCTTTTATAACGGCACTGCTAATTATAAATCTAAAATGCACATGGCGTCTATGTCGCGCTCTTATTGTTGGCTTCGCTAAATCATTTCATTCGTCCATTGCAACTATTTTGGTTTAAATATTTTTTCATATTTGCAATACCAGTTAAATTATCTTTTGAGTGATTGACATCTTTTGTTAGTTTAGCTAGTTGAACAGCAAGTTGATGACGGAAATAAGCGCTCCAGTCGTTACTGGGTCAAGCACTATTTCTGGATCTGTGCTTCACAGAACGCATCCAATGTTTTATGGCTGGACCCTCTTATGCTGCAATCTTTTCATGCCCTTAATTGCATATTTTTATTTATGTTTTGTCTATAGGTAACACTCGAGTAATTTGGCCTTTAAAGTTGGTTAATAATAGGTTATTCATAAGCCGAACTTATAAAGCACTGAATGTGGTTTAAGACACTTACATATATTTTTTTAGTTATTCTAGATATTTTAATTGATTTAATTTGCGGCCAGTTAGTATAACGTATAAACCGTGAGATCAAAAATAGTAAGGACTTCCATAAATTTGGCTGATTGAATCGGATCGATATCAATTGAAACGGTAATCTATGTTTAGATTACATTGACGACCGGCACTGTCAAATTTCCCTAAGTCGATAGATCGACGTCGCCAGTCCAGATCACTCGCACTATAATTCATCGAAGTTTATGAAGGTGAACTAAAACTGCGACCGTCTCTTTCACACGAACGGCTCTGCTCTACATAATCGCGTTTCTTTTCTCATTTCGCAGTTTGGAGCCGGGCCAAGCGAGTTTCCAAGCGATCGGCCCCGCGGGCTGTAGTTTTCCGAGCCGACCCGTCGAGTCCGGTGCTGCTCTCTCGTCCAGGGGCCCCTACGTCGGGGAACCCGAGAGAGATCCCTTCGCTGACTTAGACTCACCGCCTTTTGAAGACAGCCCCTTTAGCGCTAACCCGCCTGTTGCTAACGGTTTGCCAGAAAGTCCCAGTGTCAAAGACGACAGCATCGGCGAGGCGACATTTCTGGATTTTGAAAACATCGGTCAAGATGCCGAAAGGAAACAGTCCACCTTAGATGAAATAGAACGTGAAGTAAACAAGGTCCGCGTGGCTCTTGACGAAGACAGCCGGGCTTTGGAAGAAGACGAGCGTCACCAAGCCGAAGCCGACAACTGGAGTTTGAATGTGTCCTGTGATAGCGGAGTGTATAACCGTGCATCATCCCGGGATTCCGGTCCGCATTCCGGTCAGTATATAGCTGCTATTAGTCATAGTCACCTGTAAGTGGCGAGTTTCGACATTCGTTTTTATCGTAGTTGAAAGCGCCCCGCGAGTAGTGTAAACAAACTTATTTACTTATTTAGTGAGATCCGCACTGGCTATAAACAACATGATAGAGCAAACATGTGGATGGAATCGGGGCAGTTCGGCTTGCATTAACTTGCCGTTTGTTTATGTTGTGTTTCGTAAATTTAGATTTGTGAATACGTCGCTACTCATATTAGGACGGTTTTGAAAATAAACTTGTACAACCTTGCCGACGTCTTTCAGTCCTTTTATTTAGGTCAATGTAATTCATATGTTCATTGTCAACACGCGGTTACAATTGTAACTGGTATATTATCAACGTGTTGAGCGATCCGTGCCTTTTTTGTGTTATGATCCGGTGGCATTGGTTGATACGTTACACGGTGCCTTAAACAGTAGTGTTGTTCCAATTCCGGCCTCGGTGCGATCATGCCGCTCTTAATATTTGTACACGCAATGGAAATATCGACTATGGGTCTATTTTGGTGCGTGCTCTAGACTAATAACGAATTTATCGATTTCCAGGCGAGGAGTTGGGCTTGATAGAAAGCCAGGAGATTAGGGAGAACCACGCGACGAATAGCAGCAACAACGACTGGTCGACGACGTCTATCGAGCGTGGCCTCCTCATGATGGACCGGGAGAGAAAGTCGACGGAGACAGACGTTCTTCGGAGCCCAGATAGCAAGGAGAGCGATGATGAGGGAAACGACAATACCGGCTTCGCGCTGGGCTTGGTGAAAAGCAACAGTGTTGTAGCCCGAGCGAGTATGTGGCAACAGCTCCAACAACAAGCCAAAGGTATATACAGCCTTAATTACTACCCTCTCGCAACTGTTTTGAAACCGTGACACCCGATCACACTAAATACGTGGTAATACCATAATAGTTCGTACGGGGAGGTACCACCGCCGCATCCTCTCTCACAACCCGGCGTGAAGCGATTCTTGTGTTTCGGTTGAGAAGGTGTGGTTGCCGGATACACTTAGCGAGGCGACCATCTTGGTCCCCAGGAGTAGTGACGTATATAAGTACTATCTCAAATAGGGCTGCGGTTCTATTTGAGATTAGACGTGGAAGGCCATGGCCTGCAGCGTCACTTTACATCAGATAGCCTGCACGCTCGTTTGCTACTCACATAAAAAACACACACATAAAAAAGATCGTGGTGCTTTAGTACTAAAAGTGGTCATAAATGGCTGGCTATAGAACTGGTCACATGACTACTTAATGAAATGCGCTGAAGTATCAACTAAACTCCACAGCTGTTAAGTGTTATTACGTTATGTGTTTCACTTCTCATGAACCCTAAATATAATTTTATCCAAGAAGAAAATGGTGTACCAATATTGCGTATTTTTGTTTTTTTTAATCAGAGGTAAATCTATGAATGCAATGGACTCTATCTAATATTAAGCGCCACTGCCTTTCGTGGGTATTCATGACCAAATTCACCATCTCCCAGTATACGGGTCCGGCCTACCTTACCACAACCTTCAAAACAAAATTCAGCAGCATAAACGCAGCTGCCTGCTATAAGGAAAGACTAAATATGGCGCATAGCCCCACATCTCGCGTAAATCGTAACCAATCTACAACGTTAAGCAACATCGGACGCGGTCAGAAGGTGGGTGGGTGAGCGCCACTGTCTAAATTTCATTCGCGCTTCCGTGTTTCGGAGGGCATGTTAAACTGTTAGGTTGTAGGCCCGATGGTTATCTTTGGATAGGTTGTTAAACATTGACAGAGGCCAGGTGGACGATTTGAAAACATCCGATACGGGTTGGCGATTAACCCGATTTAGCGTGGAATATGCTCTAGGTTTCCTCCAGTTGCGAGGAGACCTATGCCCAGCAGTAGGACATAAAAAAGGGTTCCAGCCAAGTATGATTGTAGCTAGGCACTGAACCACAAAACGTATTTGCTACCTTTAAATTTGATTATTCAATATATACTTATTGTGTACCTTTCTTACTTCCAGGCACACCGAAACCGCTAATTCGTCACAGTCGCTCAAAGATAAAGGAGGGGCCGTCAGTGACGGAGCGGTTCAAGACTCAACCCGTAACTGTTGAGGCCGTCAACGAGGCGGCCAAGCAGGGATTATCTCTCGCTCAGTCCAAAAGCACTGCCAATGTGCTAGACAGAGATGAAGATGGTAAGACGGCGTTTCGAATTGACAATATCGATTTACCATCAAGCTTTTTTTGAAATTAGACAAATTATCGTCATGGACATCATTATTAGTCCGCTTTAAAGTTTAATTTGCTGTTGATATTATTGAGAAACTTCTTTTTTTTTATTTAAACATATTTTTGCGTCGTTATATAATAATTTAATGAGAATTCAATTAATTTTATATTTCTTAGTCTATTTTATCATAGAACATTACGACCATCATCCAGTAGCTTCAAGTCAGGTCCCAAAGGCATGTAAATTGCATAAAGCATTATTTACATTAGACCGTTGGATACGAGCCGCGTCTAAACCTGGGCATATGCACGGGACGGATGCCATGTTCATGCATCGCACGTTGTAATATGCATTACTTTACGCGTAACATTCGTAACGTCTCCTAACCGCGGCACGCACGAGGCTCGCGCGCGCCCCGCGCCGGCCGCGGACCGTTATAAATAATTCTTTAAATACGACGAATCCAGCTTCCCGTCTTTTGATTGTCGGCTTTTGTTTCTTTTTTGCATGTCCTCGACTACTGCTATGTGTATGTCCCGGGCTCTATCGTAAACACTGCACAATGTAATGTATATATGCACCCGCACGGTGGCAGCTAAGTTAGACGAGGACGATCCGGCGAAGATGTCTCTATCCGAGAAGATGAAGATGTTCAATTCGAAGTTGACTCACAAGCCGCCGGTGGCCGGACTGCCCACCGGGAGGAGCAGGGAGGAGTGGGTTCCGAGAGCGTCCGGCCTGAGAACGATGCCGGTGCTCGGGTGCCAAGTCCAAGAGGCGATGGAACAGAACGAGAGGCTCACCAAGTCGCTGACCCACGAAGAGGTGCCTCGCAACCCGGACTTCCAGCTGAAAATGGAACTGTTCCGTTCGGCGAGCGCCAAGAACACCTCCCTAGAGTACCTTATGAGGCAGAACGCGAAGTTTCGCAGCTTAGGTCTGATTCTGTTCATTATTTTGAGTTTGGTTTTGTCGATTTTTTACTGCTTGGTCGTTTCGCTTCCTGGGTTGTTCAGCACTAATCCCCACTCGAACCCTATCGCGGCGCGCGAGGTGAGTACAGGTGTCTCCTCCGCATGATCTCTCATTGCATGAAACTAATATACAATACTTCTACTAAGTGTTAACTTTTCAATATTGTCACTAATAACTATCGGGGTGATGATTAATTCTTCTGTTGGTATGGGTTAATCGAAAACTGTATTATAGCGTAATGTTAATGAATCATACCGACGAAAGTTGGAAATTTATTTTGAGCTTGGTTGTATACGTTTCGTAATGATAAATGCACTCTCTAAATCGGACCTTTTTTCAACATGAACGATTAGTGTTAATGGTTTTTTGTATGTTCCAAGAGCGTAGTATTAATTGACGTCTTACAATAATCCGTTAATAGAGTCCAATAAATCAAACGATTATTGAATACAACTCAACTATGTACCAGTGTTGAGTAATATTTATTTTTATCGTTTCGCTCAGTTATTTGCTTACTTGTGCTGGGCGTTACTCATAATCGTTTGGTTTTTCTCGAGAATCGTTCTTTTAAATATGTTTTATGATATACTAGCTTCTGCTCAGGGCTGTGTCTGCGTGCGCCTTGCGAGGTTTAAATGTTTAAAAGTTATATGAGTAGAGAGGGTTTATATGAGTAGCAAACGAGCGTACAAGCCACCTGATGTTAAGTTACTGCAGCCCATGGACACCCGCATGTAACTTCAAATAGAAATTCTATCTGAGGTCGTACGTAGATGCGTCACTACTTCTGAGGACTAAGACGGTCGCCTCGCTGTAAGTGCGCCCGGCAACCGCACTTCCAACCGAAACGCAAGAATCGCTTCACGGCGGATTATGACGGCGGCGGAGGGTACCTCCCCGGTCGAAATGTAGTTCTACCATCTATTAATTATGCTGCCACGATAGTATTTAGATATTTTGTATCGAAGAAATAACATTTGTAAAGGTCGACTCGTTACTGTGTGCTTTGGATTACAAAAAGCTTATGAAGGTTGGCCACCCAACGGTCACCTACCCGAAACTGACCGCGGTCCGTTCGCTTCATGTAATATGTATATTGGTAAGCCGGTTTCGCAGTGCTTTTATAACTCTACGGGGTTTTGTTTACAATTTTATTGGGAAAGTTCTGAAGGTGGATTACATAAATGATATGCGGCAGCGACTTTTTGAGAATGAATTTTAACTGTAAATAATACCCATATCGTATTAAATTTTGTGTGACATCCTTTGTACGTAAAGTAGCAATGTATCCTTAACTTTGTTGCTGTGTTAACAGTTTTCAAGAGAGTAATATTTTTTTTGTATTTTTACTATTGTACACATTTTACGTGTTCTCACACAGTTTTACGCGTGACGTAAATTAAAATTTGTATATTACGCTATCTGTAATTAATTGAAATTAGCAAAACTACTGAGTGTAAATATTACGTCCATAACTTGAAACAACCTCCATACATAGAATCCGTCCATACTTTGAAATGTCCTTTAAAATTCCTTAAAAATATATAATATTATATATACATAT